>ABLG01002046.1:0-10007 GCA_000172435.1 Meloidogyne hapla
AAAAAAGAAAAAAAAAAAAAAAAAAGCCCAGTCCCCGCCGAGACTAGCCGGCACACTACAATTGCTATCATCTAACATTTACTATTTCAATCCCATAAACGTGGTTAGCCGTGGCTCATCGGACCATAACACTATGTCCGGGTTACACTATCTCTATTAAGACTAATGCCATTATTATGCCAAATATCGTTATATTTCCTTGAATAACATTATAATTCTGTCTCTAAAAATTTTTCTATAAAACAATTATTACTTCAAATTGAATGTGAAAAATATATTATTAATGTTATAATTGCTTAAAAATTATATTATAGGATATATATTTTGTTTTAAAGTATATCAGAAACTCAGAAGTAATTTGCTGCCAAAATTTTATAGCGTAATCCACTTACATTATTTTAATAAAAAATAAAAATTATTTCATATTTATTTATTTTTTATTATTTATTTTATTGAATTAATAATAATATAGCTGGCAAAGCGTAGTAAATTATATATCTAGCATCAGGATTTTGGAAGAGTCCGCTTGATAATGAAAGTTCTGGTAGTATTAGAGAATTGGGTGTATACTAAATGAAACTTTTTTGCTTGAAATTCCCCAAGTATCATTCAATATTTTTTATTACAATATTTTTATATTAGATTTATAAAATTTGTTTGAATATAAATAATTTTAATTAAAAATTTGACAAATATGTGATTACAAAACTATATCTTATATAAATTATCCAAATTTAAATAATGATTTAGTTATCTATGTTGTTGAAATTAACTCCATTGAGAATGTGATTTAAAATTATCGTGTTATTTTATTTTAATTATATTCTACATCATGTTTTAATTTCTTAAAATTTAATTATCTTTATTTTAATTTTCATTTAGCATTATTATAATTATTTTCAATTTTAAAATATTATAAATTTTTTATTACTTTATTTGTAAGTTTAAGTTCCTTTTACCTCATTTTCCTTAAAAAATTATTTCTTAGAATATTTATAATAATTATTAAAAATAATAATCTAACTTTAAAAATTAATTAATTTTGTTAAATATAATATAATTGTTGTACTTTAGAATTATTGTTTCGATACAAATTAGGTTTGTTTGTGATATGTGTAATTAATATAATTATACTTATTATAATTTTTAAATTTTCTAATAAATATTTTTTTAAAGAATTAATAATAAAAAAATATATTAGATTAGAATAATAATTTTGTTATATCACCGATTTATATTAAATAATCTACATTTATAATTTTTTTAAAATTGTCGTTTTGAATTTTGATTTGTTTAAATTTTGTAAACTCTCCTTTTCTTTAATCTAGATTTTTTAAATACCTTGATTAAATTTAGTAATAATATTATTTCATATGTTATAAGAATATTACATATTGTTATTTTTGATTTTAACATTTTTTCATTCTATTAATAATTTTATTATTTTCTTTTCATTATATTTATCAATTCACAAAATATAAATAAAGATTAAATTAGCAGCTAAAAATAATTTAAAATTAAATTATTTTAATACTATTTCTATTAATTTTTAAGTAGTTTGTTTAATTATTATGATTCTTATTTTCTAAATTTTCAAGTTTTGCAGAATTTTATAGCGTAATCCACTTGCGTATTTGTATTAATTCACCGTTGAGAAGCATCTTGTCCACTGCAGCAATATTCTCAAAAATATTAATATCAAACTTTAAATGTAAATATTTTATAATATAAATTATATACATTTTAAAATCATAAATGAATTATTTTAAGAAACTATTAAAAAATAATAATATTACCAGGTTGTTTAATGTTAAAGATTTTGCTTAATAATGCAGTAATGATCGCTGAACCAGCATATTTATAATATACATGTAATTTAATAAAGTAATTTGTAATTTAATAACATTAAGAAATCATATAATTTGTTCTAGTAGCAATTTTAAAAAAATTTCTATTGTTGCCATTTTATTGTTCTGTTTTTTACATTATTGAATTTTTACATTATTGAATTATATAAGTACTTTAGTTTTTAATTTTTTAATATTGTTCTAAGTTTATCAATTATTGTACACGAGATTTCAACCTCTATTATTAAATTTTTAATTTTATCATAAAATATTGCAGTAATAACATACTTATGTAACGAGATCTATAATTTGTTGATTATTTGGATTCCTATTGGTTTAAATTTTAGAATATTAAAAGATTTTTACTATTATATTTTATTTATTCAATGAAATAACAATAAGACTTTTAAGTAATTTATTTTTTAATTATATCTTTTAATAGTTTGTAAATATCGCTTTTTGTTATTTAATAAAATAACGAATCAAGTTATTACGAATCAAGTTACGAATCAAGTTAGGTGAGTAAATTATTTCGCAAATCAAAATATAATAAATTTTTTTGAAGAATTTTTGAATAAATTTTTGAATTTTTTGAATAAATTTTTGAATCTAGATTTTCAATATAACTTTTCATTTATTAACTATTCATTTATTATATATACTAGCGAAGTAGGGTCGCCCTTCGGGCGAACCTACTCGCTAGCATAAACATTTTCATGAACAGTCACACAAACATTTAAGAACTATTTCCATAAACTTTCTCTTAAGCATAGAAAAACATCATTCTACTGCATCATTCCTGCTTCACCATTCCAACTGTTTTTTCCCTTGCATCTTCATTCCGACTTTTCATTATTCAACTTGTTTCACTTGCCTTGCTTCATTATTCCGCCTGCTTCATCATTCCAACTGCTTCACTATACCACCTGCTTCATAATTCAATTTGTTTCACTTATCTTGCTTCATTATTCCGCCTGTTTCATTATTCAACTTGTTTCACTTACATTGATTCATTATTCCGCTGCTTCATTATTCAACTTGTTTCACTTGCCTTGCTTCATCATTCAACTTGTTTCACTTACCTTGCTTCATTATCAAACTGCTTCATAATTTCACTTACATTGCTTCATTATTCCGCCAACTTCATTATTCAACTTGTTTCACTTACATTGCTTCATTATCCGCCTGTTTCATTATTCAACTTGTTTCACTTGCCTTGCTTCATTATCCCGCCTGTTTCATTATTCAACTTGTTTCACTTGCCTTGATCCATCATTCAACTTGTTTCACTTATCTTTGCTTCATTATTCCGCCTGCTTCATAATTTCACTTACATTGCTTCATTATTCCGCCTGTTTCATTATTCAACTTGTTTCACTTACATTGATTCATTATTCCGCCTGCTTCATTATTCAACTTGTTTCACTCGCTTTGCTGTCGAGGTCACCCTCCGGACGAACCTACCTCGCTAACATAAACTTTCATACAATTAAAAAAATTGTATTAAATAATCATTTACGTAAACAACTTTTAAACCTAAGAAACATTTCCATAACACATTACCAACTTATTGATCAAGACTTTCATTTAACGCCCCAACTTATTAAAATCATTTGCGATAAATGTAATTTACATTTAAGCCAAAATTATTGTTATTATTCACCACTGTTTCGTATTATTTTTGCTTTATTATATTTACAACTTGCTTCATTTCTCAACATACTTCATAATGCTTCATCATTATTCGGCTTTCTTCATTATTCAATTTGTTTCACTCGCTTTGCTGTCGAGGTCACCCTCCGGACGAACCTACCTCGCTAACATAAACATTTTCATAAACATTAACAAAATCATTCAAAAATATTTACATAACAATGATACAATTCAAACAAATTTTACAATAAGCATCAAAAAATATACATTACAAAAATAGCGGAACACAAAAGATATAACCAAAAGTACATATAAATAAATATTTTATCATAGTATATCCTAATTACTCCATAGCCTCACTTTTCATCATTCCTTCACATGATCCTTAGTACACTTTACTGGCGTTACCAACAATGGCCCTATCGCAACCTTTTTCTTAAGCACTCGAACATCACTTGCATTAGCTTTCACGGTAATACACTGATCTAAATTTAACAAATAGTTTAAACTATAAACATCGATACCTTCAATAGTAACAAACTCTCGCGTAATAAACAAACGCTCGCGTAATTGTTAGCGCTTCAAATTCTTTAGATGAGTCAGCTCCATTAAGATGAAAGTCGGCCCTGTTATTTTGAACATCCCCAACGACAGCGTATAAAATTCCATCAACGGCCATAAATGGGTCTGCAAGCACACAGGTAAAACCTGTAAATAAAATTTATCAGATAAACTGTAAATCCCTAATACCATATATCCCTGCCTTAGTCAAGTCACCAATCGACTCGACGTGAACACTATCTGCTTCAGATACCGAAATACTTGTAGAAGATTGAATTACAAATTCGTAGAGAAGTTTCGTTTGATATAGACGCTTTCCATCGAACCGAGCCTCATCAAAGCGCTGCGCCTTCAGTAATTGGAACTTAACAATCTTAAAACAGATTTAATATTACTACTACCTTTAAAAATACCTTGCCAACTATACAATCTTTTAACACATCAGCGATACCTTTCGTCGAATTAAAACCTGTTACAACACAAACTTCCTCATCATCACAACTTAAGATTAAAGTTGTCTTAGCAGGAGACTTGTATATTTTTGTAACATGGCCACAACACTTCCTAAACCTGATTATTATTATCATTATTACAAAACTGAATAAACGTACCCAAGACGCGTCCCACAAGGAGTTGATTGCAGTTCCAGTAGAGTAGACATGCGCATTGCTTTTGTCGGTTGACGGTTGTTGTTGTTGTCGGTCATTGTTTTTGTTGGTTGTTGTTGTCGGTTGTCGTTATTGTCTGTTGTCCTTGTCGCTTTGTTGTATCCGTCTTCATAAATCAATCCGCCTTTTTATAGTATTCTTCTCTGTCCAAGTTGCAAAAAGTTTACTACAAAGTTACTATATAAGCACTCCTTTCCGCTCCCGACAAATCATTTTACTATAAAAGCCCACATGTCTATAAAAGGACTTTCTCGTGTGACATTAAACATAATCGCATCACAAATTATATATAGGATATTATATAATCTATGATTATAACTAGTAATATAATTATAACTAGTAATATAATTTGTGATTATAACAGATGATTAGTTGACACAAATCACTTGTATATTCATGTTTTTGGAGTTATAATAAAATATATGATTTAGAAACAATGTTTATTTATTATATTTTAATATGTTTATGTTATAAGTATTATAAGCTTTTAGTTTATGTAGTAATACATATAAGAAAAGTTTTTAGAAAATTTTAAATGTAATTATTTTTATTAAATATAATTATTAATTTAATTATTAATTTATTTAATTAATAACGTTAAATTATAATGGTAAATTCTAAATTAAATTATAATTTAAAAAAATAACAATCTCTTTATTTTATATTGATTTGATTAGGTTTTCCCTTTTTCTGCACAAGCAGAGAAATGTCCATTTTATGTTGGGTTTGAAGCCAGACAAATTTTGCCCCACCTTTCCTATATTTATATATGTGGGCATTACTTTTTAATAAATCAATTACTACATTTTTATTTTACTCCGAATGAAAGATAAAAACTCTTATTGATGAAAAATAATTGATAAATATCACTAATATAAGAAAATAAATTATTCAAATTTAATTAGAATTTATTCAAATTTTTAATTAAAATTTATTTTTTTAAATTCAATTAATTGTAATCTTTAGAAAAATTTTTATTAAGTTTTACATAAATTTAAATTGTTTAGAATTTAAATTATCTAATTAATATTAATAACTTATACATTAATTCATTATACAAAATTTTTTGTTAATAAATAAATTAACCCGACACATTTAAAAAATATGTATTTATAAAGATTATATTTCAAAATAAAATTAATAAACATTAAATCTATTATATGTTTAATGCTTATCAACGCTTATCAACGATTATTAATTGATTTATTTAAATAATTTTTTAAATTTCTAAAATATTCAGATTAATAAAATCGAATTATAATATAAAAAAAGATACATATTTATTCCTATAAAAATATTTCAAATATTATATTTATGTTTAAATTAAAATATTTATGTTTAAATATTATACAAAAACAAGCAACAAAAACCAATTCTTAAAAATCTAATGCATTAAGACGAAGACGTACATTAATTTATTAAATTATAAAAACGATATGAAACCAAATAAATTGATATTTGAATAAAATAATTTAAAAAGAGATAAAATTAAAAAATAATAATAATATTTTTAATTATAATTTAATTAATATTTTGTGTTCTAAATAAAATTAATAATTTTTTTGTTCTAAATAAAATTAAATAATTAAATAAATTATTCATAATAATAATAATCTTAATCCAAGTCCATCATAACTAGGGATGAATCGAATACGATTTATAATCTTAAACCCCTAATGCAAAACAGTTTAACTAGAACGATAATAAAACTTGATATTATATGTATGAAAATTTATATGAAAATTTATAATTTTCGTATACTTACTGAAATTGGCTTTTACTGAAATTGGCGAATATCTTGTCCCGTTTTGTAAGTAATCATTAATTATTCTTATTTATGTAACTGTAATACTTGCAAAATGACATATTTATAATGACATATTTAATGCACAGAAGGTGATTTATAATCTTAAACCCATAAGCATACTAGCTTAACTAGATACAATAATAAAATGTGGCATGAAAATTTATAATTTTATTATCAACTTTATAAAAAATTCATAATAGAAAAATATTTTTAATTATGTTAATAAAACGATTATTAATAAGATAATAATAATAATTTAAATCTAAATAATAATGATGACAATGACAGTATAATGCTCAATTATTTTTAAAAACGAAATGTACATATCCATTGAAAAATTAAAATAAATAATAGATTTAATAAAAAATAATATTTTTTTGGTGTAAGTTTTTATTTACGTTGAATAAAACTATCACGAGTAAACACGATTTAAATAAATTATGAATAATAATTCTATATAATTTAAAAATTCAAGAAAAATAAAATTAATAAATTATAATTATTAAAAATCGTTAAATTAAATTTAAAAAACAAAGAACATGATTGTTATATTATTTGGCTTTAGTTTAATAAAAAATTTTAATTTAAATAAAATAAATTATATTTTTTTACACATATGGATGCTTTACACATAGAAAATACGTGCTCTTTCACGAGCTAAAAAAATACTATCTAATAAAAATAGGAATTAATTCATAAAAAATCTTAAAGAGATAATAAAAAATAGGAATTTACAAAGATTCGAACTTCCATTTCGAGTTATCAAAAATATACAATGAGAAAAAAATAAATTAAGTTACTTAAACATTTTAAAAACTTCTTAAAGATATTTATAAATTATTTAGATATATCAAATTAAATATAAAATACCAACTCGACGAATATGTGTTCGATGTAAAGCGAATACGCATGTGGTTCAGGTTAATGGTTCCAATAAATGTAATTAAATAATTATTAAAGTTGACTTTACTTAATTATACAGTTATCTTACATGAAAGGAGTTCTCATAACGACATTTTATAAAATATATAAAGATTATATTTAAAAATAAATTAACGTTCATTAAATATATATTATAAGGCAGAATGTATCTACAAAAATATAACAATTTATAACATATTCAAAATAATTTTTTAAAATTGTTAATTAGATGACTAGTAGTAAAGGGTCTAGAGGTATCATGGGCTCGTGCCCACGATTAGCGCGGAGTGGCGGTTTTTAATTAGCATAATAGATGATTAATTAGCATAATGAAAATAATCAAATTAATAATCTGGAAATAGCTGATACATAATAAAAAATCTGTGAATTCAGATAAATATAAGAAATTTTAATTAAATTCTTACAATTATTCTCCAAAGAAAGAAGAGAAGGAAGCAGCACAAGTTTTAATTATATATATATTATACAATTTAAATTTTTTAGTTTAAATAAATAATTTTTGTTTAAAAATAAATCATATTTAAAATTAATTTTAAATTGAAATTAAATGAAAACTAGTACCATTATTCATTTGTATGGATTTAATAGCGTTATTTTATTATTATATGTATTATTTGTCTTATGTACAAATAATACATATATTGTTTAATAAAATTTTTTAATTTAAATATTCTTTTTAGTATGGAATTCTACAACTGAAAAAAAATTTTTAAAATAAAAAAGAAGAAAAAGAAAATTGCAAAATTAAAGGAATTATGGGGAAAAATAATTAAAAAAGTTTAAAAATGAAAATAAATATTGATTAAATTTTTATAATTTATGGCTCAAACAAGCGTTCCAATAAAAGAAATTAAATAATAATTAAAATGATAATTTATTAAATAAATTGTGCCGAAATTTATCAAAATAAATTTATTAATTGAAACAGCCAATGTAATTCCAGCTTTGCTAAATCAAATTATTTTTTAATAAAGTTATTAATTTAATTTTTTATTAAATAAAAATGACGCATAAAATAATTAATATAATTAGTATATTTAATAAATAATTTAAATTAAAATATATATTTTTTGTTAGTATTTACTTAATATATTTAACCTTGAAATCCTTAAAAATATTCTAAAACTTAAAGAATTAAAATAAAACATTTGGTAATACTTAAAATGAAAATTTAATTTTTAATTATTACAAGCATTTATTTGTTAGATTTAATTTAATAAAAATATATAAAAACTTAATATTCAGCGAGATTAATTAACTTCAGCTGATTAATAAATAATATTATAAGAAATGCTAAATATAACATTTAATAAATAATAAATTTATAATTAATAGATTTTGATCTAAATTACAAAATAATATATTTTTGATTATGCGAATAATGATTTAAAAATATGGCTTTAAAATAATCAAAAAAAAATTTTAATAAATAATATTAAATAGACAATAACATGTGTGATGTGGAAATGGAGCTTTCATCCTCAAGGGCTAGACGAGCATCAGGTAAGAAAACGGCAATAAAAACAAGAAATTATTTTTGCTTAAAATTGTTGGTAAATCAACTTTATTAAAATAATAATTTAAATTTATATTAAAAAATTTATATGTTATAACCTTCACAAAGAATGAACTATTTGGAGCAAATAACAAATTTTTTAATATTTTTGAAATATATCTCTTTATTTGAGAAATAAATTAGCATTATTAAAAAATAATTTAGCGAATTAAAATTTTAAAACTAATATGAATTTATATATTTAAAATTAAAAGAATGAAATTATAAATAATAGAAGTAATTTTAATTAAGAATTATGTAAATTTAATGGTTATGCAAATAATCATAATTTCAAATATCTCAACGCCAAACAAGTTCTGTACTAATGTGTAGAATATCAACAATCGATATTATCAAAAAATTTCCTTTATTAAGATTTAAATCAATTAATCGAAAAGAAATGCGAAAAATAATAATTACCTTTAACAATTTAATTACTACACTATCAAATAACTCAAAATAAACTAAATACCAATTAAAATCAAATTAATATTGTGTATAATAAGAGAAAATTAAGATGGTGTCTAATGTTAACAAATTCTATGTCATCTGAAAAAATTTAAGATATCATTAAATAATTTTAAATAAATAATTTAAAGATAACTTTAAAACTATAAAACTTTTAAATTTTTAAAAGTTTAAGGCTAACACAACAATAATTTATTATTATTAATTTTACAAAATTTAAAATAATTTACAATACATAAAACATTTAAGAGTTATTTTATTCTTTTTATATTTAAAGAAATAAATTTGTAATACATATAATTCAATAAAATTATAATCAAATAAAATTTGAGATAAATGAAATTATAAATTGTTAATTAAATATTTTATATGTGGAAAAATCAACAAATCGACGATCATTTATATATATCATTTATATATAGTATTATAATAAAATTTAAAGTGAATAGAAGAATTGTTAAATTTATTCATAATATTATATATTTATGTTTTGAAAAAATAGACTA
>ABLG01002045.1:0-10856 GCA_000172435.1 Meloidogyne hapla
AATAATATCTACAAAAATATTAACTAAAATTTGTTATATTTATTATTATGTTAACATAGTTTAAATTTTTTAAGCATATAGAGCCGATTCGAGTAATAAAGGGGTATGTTAAATTAATCTAGTATTTAAAACTCTATATATAAGGTATTTAAATATTTGTTAGGTTTTCGAAATTAAATAATTATCTTATAATTATGCTTACATATTATGTTATTATATGTATAACATAATATTGTATGTATTATATGTATTGCTTTTTGATCCATCATAGTTTTAAAAAATTAATTTTAAATTATTAACATATCTTTAATTATTGAAATATTCATTATTTAAAATTTTATTTTTATTATATCGTTTCATTATACACTTTCAATTTTGAAAAAATATTTTTAATAATTTAGAGGGTTTTTTAATAATTTAGATGTATAATATTATATACCTATTTTTTATAATGATAATAGCTTTCGTTTAAATAATATAATTTGGAGTTGATACATAATGTATTTACAAAATTATTTCGTTATAAAATATAAGTAGAAATGTGAAATAGTATATTTAATTAATTATTGTAAATGTTTTATAATTAGTTTATATAGGTAATTTTTTAAATTTTTAATATGATTTTAGATTATTTCAGCATTTCCAAAAGAAATAGAAAAAGATTCATTATAAAAATGTTTTTATTATATTTTTCAATAATTTTACTTAGAAAATATTTTTACATATGATCTTTCATCCTAGCCAACTTAGCCCAAGGCAAGAATGGGAAAAATTTGAAATACTAGTTTTTATATATTAATTTATAATTTATATTTTCTTTATACATTTTCATTGATTTTAATTTTCAATATATGTTTTTATTACAATAAATTATTAGATTCTTATATAATTCAATATTATTTTATGTGAATTATTAATAAATCGATCTTAAATTTCTAGTTAGAAAATATTAAAATTAATAATTTATAAAATATCACAGAAGTTTTTTTTAGTATCTAATTTTAATTTTTAGATACTTTAGTATCTAATTAGGTACTTTAGTATTAGATACTTTAGTAAAATTAGATACTTTAGTATCTAAATTTAATATAAAACTTAAAGAAATATTAATAGAATTATTAGTTTTTATATTTTTAGTATATATCAAATTTTCAATTAAACTTATTTTAATATTATGTTTCATAAATTATGTATTGTTTTTTATTAATTTTCAGTAAAAATTTTGAGTGTATTCAATTCTTGAGGTCACTGCATTCAATCACGTAATATTGCCCAACATCTGAAGATGAACGGGAAGCCACTTAATAATAAATATTTAGAAATTAATAATTTAAAAAAAAGAATACTTTTTAAAGACAAGAGTTAGCAAATATTGTTTTTATTTAGAATATCTGAAAGAAAAATGTTAAATATATTTAACATTTTGTTTAAATATATTTGTCGTAATTTTTCTAAATTTATATAAATTAATTTGAAGTATGCTTTTGTATTCTCCTACTTGATTATAAATTCTAAATATTTGAGGATTAATAGAGCTTCTAGAAATTTGCTTTGTTCTCATTTTATTAAAACAATTTTATGTTTTGGAGAAATAAAATTATAAACTATAAATTAATATTAAAATTATAGTTCAATTCTACATTCATTTTATTTCCAAAGTTTTTACTAAAAATTATTTTCTGAAAATATAAATATTTTAAATGAATATTAAATTTAATTTTATATGTTATTTGAAAAAAATCGTCATGAACCCTTAACAAATGAGGACAATATTCTATATAAAATTATGTATTATTTAATCATGAATTTATTTATTGATTTATTATTAAATTTATTAAATATCTTCTGCCCAGTGTTATAAATTTTCAATTCTTATGAGTTCTCTATTCTTAAATTTTAAAATTTTCAATTTTTAATTTTCAAATTTTTATGTTTTCAATTTTTAAATGTTTCATTTCCAGGTATTTTAATTATCATTATTTGTAAAGTAAATTTTCCAAGTAAAATTATAACTTCAAATATATAATGTAATCTAGGAAAACTGATGAATCCCAAGTTCATTCCAAAAAGATAAGTTATCAAAAATGAAAGTAAAATTTTCATAATATTATATAATGATTTCACATTTTTACAATATATAAATTTTTCATATTATTTTTTCATTATGGAGGCGGGTCCTGTTGTTGACGTTTCTTTTCTGTGATTTTTATAATTTCTACTCAAAATAATAAATTATCTATAAAAATTTTAAATAATTTTGTTCTTAATAGTTAATAATATTATTCTTTTAATTCTTACAAATATGTTTCTAATATCAATAAATATACTATTTATAATTCATGTGTAAATGTCATAATAAAAAAATGTCATATAAATTTTTATATTTGAATTAATATATTTGATAATAATAACTTAATCTTTATTTTATAAAGTTGAACTCTTGAATTTTGAACTAAGCTCATCTTAAATCTGGGAAGAAATTAAATCAATTGATCATTTCTAGAATCTTATTAATAGAATTATTGTTCTGTTTTAAAAATTTTGATAATTTTGATGAACAAAATATAAACAATTAATATTCTATTATCAGAGCGTCTCAAAATATGCACGCGAAATCACCAAATATGCGCATGTATATGCAATAAAAAAGCTCAATATATGCATTGAAATTTGAAAAATATGCTTAAATATTCACTAGATTTTCAGCTCAAAAAGCAAAATATTTACTTAAAAAAATTAAAAATTATATTTAAAAATGTTTAATTTATGCAGTAGAAGTGTAATAATTTAGTTAAAATTAAAAATTAAACAATTTTTAATTAAAAATTTTCTTTCAAAAATAATTTTAAAAATTTTCTTAAGAAATTTTTTTGACAAAAATTTTAGGAAAAATTTTTTGAAAAAGTGTAAACTTTTGCATAAATTTAGGCAAAAATACTCAAAAAAATGAAAAATATGCACAAATTTTCCTAAAAATATGCAAAATATGGCAAAATATGCACCGATATGCATTAAGAACAGGGCCCTAAAGTGACCGCACCAACCTAAAAACACCATTTTTGGTCTTCTCTCTTCAAGGCATATCCGCATGCAAAACATGCATTTGCATGTTTTGAGACGCTCTGTCTATTATATATAATATTATTTAAAGTATATTTTTATTTAAAAATAAAACTTATTATTTAAATTAAAATAATGTTCGAATATTTTTTACTCTATATATTTTTGATTGAGGTTTATTATTTTATAATTTTTTATAAAAAAAGTTAATGAAAATATTTATTTTATTTTTAAATAAGGCACATGCTAAAGCATGAATTTCTCTATGAATTTCTATACTTTAAAAAAAGTTAGTAGAATAATTATTATTTCAACTAAATTTTATATTATATTCAAATGATGATCATAATTTCTCTGTGCTCTTTGCGTGGGTGTCTTTTTGATTTCGATTTTTTAATACGTTTTTGTATTTTTTTTTCCAAATTCAATAATTTTTTACTAACATTTTTAATTAAAATATATTATTTAAATAATCATTATTAATGATTTATTAATAAATTAAAGATTTTTGAATTATTTAAATTAACAATGAATATAAGTTAACATCGTAATTTTAGAATAATATTTAGAATTATTGCTTCTACAGGGTGACCCAAAAGTAATGGGACACGTTCTTTTTATCATAACTATATTCAAAATCAATATAATGAGACGAAACAAGGATGAACTAATAGAAAATTAAATAGAGAATAAAGAAAAATTAGTCTTTTCGGGATTCCTGAGATTAGCTACTGCGGAAAGGCTCAAGCGCTTAGAAAAATTTTGGACAAAAGTTCGCACCTCCTCCGCCACCATTTTGACTATTACTCAGAGATGGATTGGAGGATTGATCTCAAATTTTTTTGTAATTTAGAACAGTGTCTTAGATTCAAAAATTATTTAACAAAAAAATTTTAGGTCTTGAGCTAAAAAAGATATTCAGCTTTGCGCAACCCTCCCAAAATGAGAAAATTCATTTCTCCCCAAAAACGATTTACATCTACTCACAGCCTTTCATGCCAGGGGTACAGCTTTTGTAAAAAAATTTGGCCCGGTTCGCAAGAAAGGTTAATTGAATTCTGTTGAGTCCTCACCGATTTGACTTCTCGATGTTGAGATATAGTGATAATTTTTTTTGGGGGCAATTCTTAATTTTGGCTACGCAAACGGCTATAACTTTTTTAAGTAAACCAAAAAAATCGTAAATTTTGTTTTTTGATAGAGAATTGAAAGGGCTACAAAATAAGACTAAAAGTAATGAGAACTAAAAACGTTATGATGGAAAAAAAAGTGTCCCATTACTTTTGGATCACCCTGTATAATAAACATTTATAATGTTTTAATTGTTTTCATTTCCGATTTTTCCTTGGATAAATTTTTCTATTTATATTTCCTCAGTTTTAAGTAATATATTATTTTTATGGAATATGATATGAATAAATATGATATTGTTGATGGTAATTTTATATTTAACGATTATTCATTAGCTGTAGAGAAACATAATCTGTAGACGATTATTGTAGATATAATCTAGATTTATTTTTATTTATTATTAATAAATAAATCCTAATAAAAGGTCGAGTTTTGTTTTTAAATATATTTTTTCTCATATTTTAAAAGAAATATTTTAAATAAATATTTAATATTAATTTTAAGTTTAAATCTAAAGACTACATAATATCTAAAGAATACATATTTTGTTTAGATTTAAGTAGAGTATGCTGGTATGTATTGTTGACTTATAATTTTTTTATTAAATGGGTTATTTTTTTATTTAAATTTTAATATTGAAATGAAATACATTGCAGTTTTTTGATCTGAAGTCATCCTTCATCAAATAAAATTGATGAAATAATCAATTTTATTTCAAACTTAATTCGAAAAGAGATTTCAAATTATTTTCAAACTTTTTTCATTTCTAATGCTAAGAATTTATTTTAAAATTTAGTTGCAATTGACCATTTATATATAGAAAATTTTTATAAGAATTCAAATGTTGTAATTTTATGTGTATTTATTTCTATTTTTTTAAAATAATATTTCTGGTAATCATCTCACGACGGCAATACGTGCATTTGCGAAGAAAGACATTTCTTTTCGTTTTATTTTTCCGAAAATTTTTTTTATTTTAATTTATCTTAAAACAATAAAAGTCAGTATATTTAATATAATATTCCACTAATAATATTTAAATTTAAAATTTAATTTGATTCTAACTTTATAAAATAAATTTAAATCGGCCAATACAGCTGTAATAACGCAGCTGTAATATGAAATATTTCAGTTCTCTTAATAGTAGAAAAATTTATAATAAATTTATGTTAAATTAAATAAATAATTTTGTTAAACTAATTTAAACTTATATACCTAATACTCATTTTATTTAATTTTAATTATTTATCTTTATATTTTTTAACATTTGTATTTAATATATAAGATAATCTTATTCAAATATTATTTCTTATTTTTCTATTATAGCAAATTATTTTATATTTTTAACAAAATAAAATTTTAATAAAATTATAAATAATAATTATATTAAAATAATTAATTAAAATAATTAATATTACTTTTAATTAAAATATTATATTTAATAGTGTTTTTCTTATAAATTTTAATTAAATAATCTATTTTATCAAGTCTAATACATTAAAATTTATTAAATTTTAAAAAATTCCACTAATCTCACATTTAAACTTATAATATATAACTTTATATTTTATAAATTTAAATTATCTGGTCAATTTTAATTTCACCTTTAAATATAATTGAATAAAAATTTTCAATTCTAATATTTATAAATTATTAAAAAGTATTAATAATAATTTCAATTTGTTATAATTCGATTGAATAAATTCATTGTAATTTATTAATTAATTATTAATTTTGAATAATTTATAATTTTTTTTTGAAAAATGTTATAAGATGAGGAGTACGAAACATTTTTATAAAATTCAACACAGAATTTATTTATAATTATTATTTATAATTATAGAAATAAATACATATTACCTATGTGTATAACCGTATAAAAAGTGAATAAATGGAAAATTTAAGGATTTTTACGAAAATTCATCAATACTAAACTAAACAATATTCCAAAGAAAGCCAGAAGAAATGCAACATTGATGCCCATATTTAAATTATAAATTTAAATATATTTTCATTATATTTGGCATTACATATGCTTATTACATATTTTTATTAAATCCGGTGTAAAAATCTCTTATGAGCTTTGCAAATTGTGCATTGATATTTATTTATGAGTAAATTATCTATGATCTGTTTTATTATTTTAATTTTATAATAATTTATAATATAAATTAATTTAAATATAATATAAAATAATTTTTAATAAATAGTTTAATGTAATTATAAATTTAATAATTGTATTAATAATTTAACTAAACATTCATATTTTTATTGCTTAGACATTTATATCACTTTTTTATTAAGTTATAAGCCAATTTATATAAAATAATGGTTATTTCTTCTTTTTTTCGTATTTTGTCCATTTTATTAAATAGCATCCATTTTTCGCTAATTGGAGTGACATTTCGTGAAAATGTTTAAAAAATGTGAAAATGTTGAAAATGTTTAACATTTTTATAAATTCTGAACTTATAATATTATAATTATATATTTATAACGAAAATATTTTAAAGAATATACCCGTTCATGGGAATATTTCTTATTAATTGTCTAACTATTGTATATTTGTTAGTTAATCTGTTATCTTAACATAAGTTTTTGAATATTATTTTCTGATTATAAAACATTCATACGTAAATCAATTCTAATTTAGATATTAATTCTAAAAATAATTAACTAAGATTTAAAATTTTGGCTTTATTTATAAGAAATATGATAAAAACTAACAATAGAATGCTTCTCACCGCATCTACCTCCAAATATCCACTGTTGAATATTTTATAATAAATTATAAAAGTAAATTATAAAAGTTATTAATATAATATATTTTTTTATTTTGATATTTTTTATAGTTCTGAACTTTATAATATGTGGTATTAATTTATATTAAACAGTCGGGAGCAGGTCAACCTACCGCAGCCCAACCTACCGCTGCCCAACCTACCGCGCCCAACCTACCGCAGCCCAACATACCGCAAGCCCAACCTACCGCAGGCCCAACCTGCCGCAGCCCAACCTACCGCGACTTATAAAAACATTATAATATGTTAAAAAATTTAATTGCCAACTACATCAATAATGCAAGGGGGAATTTACAAAAAAAAATTTTAAAAGTTTTATTTTAAAAAAACAAACAAAAGTCTTATTTTTGTCTGACGTCGACGACCACGTTCAGCATAACGTTGAACGGTGGTAACACGTTCTCGCCGGAGATGATCAGAGCGGACGTGATCAGAGACTACATGATCAGACTACATCAGACTACACACGAGATTCTGGCCTATTCCACGGCTATTTTATAATTCAAAGTATTTTACGGTGATTCTTTTATTCGGGATTATTTTACATAAATAAAATTTATTTTGAATTTAAATAAATTAAATTGTTCAAATAAAATGTTATCTTATTTATAAACATATTATTGAATTAATATTTTTGAATCTATTTTTAATGTTTAAATTAAATTTTAATTATGTCAAATAATATTAACTTATATTACCGTATGTATATTTTTACTTTTCCTGCATTCCAACTATTTGCACGTTTCTAAATTCAACTATTAACACGTTTCCTCTGAAATAAAAATTTGAAATTATTTTAAATCTTATTGTTGTGATAACAAATTACAAGTAATACATTTGACTCCGTTATAACCCTAGGGAAGAAAGCAGAATAGTCTATATTATTGTAAAACTATATATACTATCAGTTGATTATAAATTAAGATAAATCAACAATATAAGATGATTATAAAATTGATTTATATATTTCATATTTTAGCATAATTTTTAATTTTTCATTGTAAGACCTCAGCGATCCCTTCCATTGGAAATAAATGCTTTCTTTTATTAATGCTTCTTTTATGCTTTCTTTTAATTGCTTCTTTTATTTTTTTATTAATTCTTATCAGAAATAGTTAAATATTTATTTTAGTTCATCTAACAGAAATAACAATTATAATTTTTTAGAAATAACAATTATAATTATTATAAAATATTATACACAAAACAATCATTATAATTAAACATTTTAATAATACACAATTTAAAATAATTATGAATAAAATATAAAATAAATATTGTAAAATATTAGAGATTGATTTATGATTTCAAAAATCTTACAATATAAAACTTGTCGATTGCAAATATTTGAAATTAAATTACATATAAAATTTTCATTTTTAAATAATTTTCATAAAATAAATATGTAAATTTAAAACATTTTAATATATTGATAAATAAATTAATTTAAAATTAATTAGTAAAATTAATTATTTAAAATTTTAAAATTAATTAGAGTTATTTTGCTTAATGCTTTTTAATTAATTATTCTTTTATAACTATTAAAAATTGTTCAACTCGTGGTTAACGTCTTTTTAGATTATTGACGAATTATTGTAAATTTGAAAAATAATATTAAATTTTCTCTGAAAGTAAATTTACTTTAACATTGTGTAAAAATTTTTAATGACGAAAAATAAAATTTCATATAAATTTTAAAATATATAAATAAATATACAAAAATATAGTATTGTAGTAATATAAAAATATAGTACAAAAATATAGTATATTAGTATAAATTATTTCTAAATATATTCTCAAATTTTTTCATAATTAAAATTTTTAATATTTTTATTATTGCTCCCTATAAAATAATAAAGAATATAAAGAATATTTACTAAAGAATAGGTTCATGGAATAATTCTTCTTTATTGTCTAACTATTGTAGATTTGTGAGATATTCTTTTTTCTTAACATAAATTTTGAATTTTATTTTCTGATTATAAAACATTCATACGTAAATCCATTTAATTTAGATATACATTATACATAGATATACATATCTAGATATACATAGATATACATATCTATACATTATATTTAAAAAGATAATTTCATAAGATTTTTTAATTTTTTTAAAAGTTGACTTAAATATGTAGCGAATCTTTTCGTTTCCACTGAATAGTGCCAAAGTAAAATATTATTTCTAATATAAATCTTATCTTTTAGTATAATTGAACATTTCATTAATTTTATAATAATCTAGTTGTCATATTTTATTTCAGACTTTTAGTCTTCTTTTAGTAATATCATATTATGGTATATTAATTATATTAATTTGAGGATATAAACAGGTTCATCTTGTCAAATAGATCATGCATATTATGTCGTTGACGATCTCGATATTCATGAGTATCCATATATTATTATTTAATACATATAAGTGAGATTGAGAATGTAATTTCATATTCAATTATATTTTTAACGATGTAACAGTGTATTTTTATATATTTTAACATTTTACATTAGTAATACTTAAATATTTAAATGATATTAATTTATTATATTTTATTTTATTTCAAAATTATTTAATAAATATTTGTAGAGAATTTTAGATTTTAAATCTATTTATAATTTATATTTACAGTAGGTTTTTATTTTATTCTAATTAATATTTACTTTGATAATATGTGTTTCATTTATATAAGTATTATTTGTATTATATAATTTGATTATAAACTTAAATAATATATTTCATATATTTAAATTCTAGAGATTTATAAAAAAAATTACAATTTTTCATTATGAATGTTCATTCCCTTGTACAAGAATATTCTTTTTCAAAAATTTTTCTCAAAAAATGATTAAAATAATTAGTTTTAAAATTAGAAATGATTTTTTAATAATAAATTTATTAATTATTATTAACTCTCTCATTCATATAATTTTATAATTATACTACCCTTTATAATTATTTAATCTTATTATAAGTTCATTTGTTATCATATATTTTTTATAAGTTTGGATATCGTTTTCGTTAAATTTAATAATTAAGTTTAATATAATATTTTCATTGTAATTTAATAATTATATTTTCTATTTCGTGATCATTTGAAGTAATTTATAATTTTTTTTTTTTAAAATGTTATTGGATGTGGAGTACAAAGGCGATTATTAAATATTTTTACGAAATTTAACACAGAATCTATTTATAATTATTATAATTAATTAATTTATATCTAATTAATTTATTGTTAAAATCTTGACATTATTTCCAATTATTTCCTGTATGTGAACAGTAGGAAATTCAAAGATTATAATTTTTTCCTTATTTTTGTTTCATAGCACTTTAAAGAAGTCGATGTTCCAATCAAATTGCAGTTTTCCTTAAGCAACTAGAAAATTTTAAGTTTTGCTCATATTTGCTAGATTAATTTTTTATTTTTTTTTGATTAAAAATCAAGAGAATTAAAAATATTTAACTATAATACCGTATTTACTCTAATTGAATGGCCGCCATTCTATTTTTCAATACCCCAAAAAATTGTCATTCTATTGGAGGGGCCATTCAAATAGAGGCAGCCATTCTATTTTTCATAGAGTAAAAATTCAATAAATTTATCAAAATTTCCAAAGATTAAAGAATTTAAAAAATATATTTTTCCCATATTTTATATAGAACTTTTCACTTGTAGGCACTGATTTAGTCAAGTCCCCTTGTGTGGCACGGTAAAATCGATGAACCGTTTATTCATCGATGTTCTAAGTGGACGTGGTATCTTGGTTTTCATAAAATGTTCGCATTTCCGCATAATTTAATGTCTGACTTCCAATCCAAGGTAATATTATTACCTACTACAATTGCCTATCCATCTAACATTTACC
>ABLG01002044.1:0-14254 GCA_000172435.1 Meloidogyne hapla
GAGTCCTCATAAAATTGTTTAGGCAAAATATGTTTTGTAATGTCATAAATAAATGGTTTATTCTCCAAATCATTTCCAAAATTAGTTTCTACTGAACAACATTTCAGAAGAACATATGGTTTATAACAATCAAAATTGTCATTAAGTACTACTGCTTTACCTTAAAGATATTTTAATAAGTTTAACGTTTCTTCTAATTTTTACCAATTTGTCTCCCATTTTGTGTGAAGAAAATATAAGGCAATTCATTTATTTTATTAGTTGGTGGATATACTAATCCACAACCAAAAATATCTCCATCATTCCAAGAAAATGTTCGCGGAAGTTTAAATTCCTTTACTTCATTTTGGATTTTATAGTCAATTGAATGATAATTGAAATTTAATTTAACAAGATCATCATTGCAATTAAGACCAATATCCATCCAATTTTTGTAACTTTTCTTTGATTTTTCAAATTTACATTTAACTTCATAATAAAATAAGGAATAATTAATGCAATCTTCAGGTTTATCGAAATGATTTTCAGGATATACAATAGCCAATAGATCTCTACCTTAATTAAATATTTACTAAAAAGTTGAATCGGAATTTTAAAATAAACACTAGACCCAAAATAAAATAATCTGATATTTGAAAATTGTTTGATTTTAATAGATCAGTTAAATACTTCTTTAGCCCAGTCCCTAATACATTAATTTTCTACCTTTCCCCTTTATATGTTTTATATATTTAATATTTTCATCATCAATTATATTAATAAATCCATTTCCTTTAATACAATTACCATAAGGATTATCTTTATTTATACAATTATTTTCACAACAATTCCATTTAATTTCCTTCCATTTATTTGTAATGTGAATATAAAACTTAAACAAAATTATTAAAATAAATATCTGTAACAGGTTTTTAAATTTCGGATTGTTTAAATTATATATTAATATAAAAATAAACTAACCACTTTACAAGTTGTATTATTTAATGTTCTCAATTCTAATGTTAATTCACCAATCTTTTCATCAAATGAAGCATTTACCTTTAATAAAAATATTTTTTCATTGTTAAAATAAATTATTATTAATATTAATTGAATTGCTAATTTTAATTCTAATAAATTATTTCTGATGAATACATATTTAAATTCACGAATTATAATATAATTTAATAAATTTTACCTTATTAATTTGTTTTTCCAAAGAATTAATTTTCTCATCTTTTTGGTCAATAATTTGTTTTAAATCAGAAACTTCATTTTTAGTTTTTAAATCCAAAGATTTAATTTTATTCTCTAAAAACTGATTTTTCTCTTCAAGTTTAGCAGTCTTGCCCTTCTCTTCTACAAGATCAATTCGAAGATTATTACAAACATTTTGAATATCTAATAAGTTTTTGTTAAAGTCAACCATAATTTGCTGAATAAAGAAAATAATTAATTTTAATTTTTTATTTTACCTTAAAGTCCGAATTAGAATTTGAAGATCTTTCTTCAGTCATTGCAAAATAAATTTAATAATTGGTTAATTAATTTTTTTTGTTTCCCTAAATAATTAATTATAGTTTTTCGGTTCTTCAATTATTTTAGAGAATTTTAAAATTAAAACAGAAGATTTCCTAGTAATATGAATTTAGACAATTTTTTTTATAAAAATCGGGTCTTTTTTATTTTAATCTAAATAGGCCTTAGTTTGTCTAATAAACTTTTTCAAATGAATAAATAAAACAAAGTCAATTTTTATGTTTGTGAAAAATTAATTTGTATAAATACATAAGATGAAAAAATATGCCTGTAAAAGAGAAAAATATTTTGATGGAATATTTATGTATATATTTTTTTAAAAACATTAATTTTGCTTGAAGTAACTTTTCAAATATTTATAATCTATTTAATTTATAAGAAAAATGGGAGAAGGACATTTTGCCTATAAAACCCAGAAATATTAAATTTAAAATTTTAGAAATGAAAAGAGAGGAAAAAGAGAGACTAAACCATAGTTTGAAATGGAGACATGAAATCAAAAATTTGTAGAAAATTTGAAAATTTTCTTAGAAATTTAAAAAATATTTTTAAACTAAAATTGATATTTTTGGAAAGTAAAATTTAATTTATTTTGTTTTTGGTCAAAAATATTTTTCGCCTATACTTCACTACAAATATTACCATGACAACACAATTTAAAAAATATTCAAAAAATATTATTTTCCTTTTTAGGTATATGTATAATATTTTAAATAAATTTTAATAAAAATGCGTCTTCGAATTAAATTATCAACATCTTTATCTTCTCATTCTGAAGCTATAAATGGTGTTGATTGGTTAAATTCAGATGAAAGTATTACTACATCAAATGATCATTTAACTAAACTTTGGATTATGGAGAAAATAGAATCGATGGATTTACCTATTAATTTTAAAGAGTTTAGTGTTTTTTTATTTAAAATAGCAATGATAATAAATGTCTAAAAATACTTTAATCTCGTTTTACACCTTCAAATAAAATAAAAAAATAATTTAGAAAGATTTTCCCAACTTCTCTTCAATTGTCTAGTCATTCTCTCCGTGAGGTATCAACTAAACAAAGAAATAATCCCTTAAGGTCAACCACAAAATTATCAACAAATATTTCTTCAAAGAATTTTAATGAAATATTTTTGATTACAACTTCTGATGGTTAATATTTAATTAATTAAAAATCTTTTTTTTTAATTCTTTTAAATTAAGGCAAGATTTATCTTTTAAATTTGAATGGAAAATTAGAAAAAATTGTTGATGCACATCATGGAGCAACAATTATGGCTCGTTGGAATAATTCAGAGCCTGGGGGTGCTGGAGGTTTTGCAAGTTGTTAGTATTTATATTTAAATTAGATAAAAATATTAAATTAAAAATAAAAGGTGGAGAAGATGGTTATGTAAAAATATGGTCTAAAAATGGAATGCTTCGTTCTGTTCTAGCACAAATTGGAAAACCTGTATATTCTCTTGACTGGAATGGAGATAGTACAAAATTAGTATATTGTGCTGGTGATGAATGTTTTATTAAACAATTGAATGTACAGGTATGTTTTTGAAGGGAAATTTTATAAATTAATGCTTTTGAAGAACTGATAATTAAAAATTTAATAGAATTGCTATTAATTATGAAGTAATCCTCACTCAAGTTATTTTTTCTACGGTCGGTCCTTGGTAGAAGGGGGACTTATCTAATTTCTTGTGAGAGTATTTTGTATTTCTCTGTATCTTTCTAATGATTACAGAGTTCGCCCATCAAATGGAGAGCACATACTGGACTTGTTACTTGTTTAAGTTGGAGTGCTGTTAATGATCAGGTGTTCGAGGATTTTAAGTTGCCATTAAAATATTTTTCCTTAAAGATTCTGACCGGTGGAGAGGATTGTCGTTATAGACTGTGGAGTGGACAAGGTAATTTCCTTGTTTTATTTCTCACTTTGCAAGAATAATCTCTACAAATAATTCTTTAAGGCCGTCCACTATGGTCTTCCTCTGCTTACAATTTTCCAATTTCTTCCGTAGCTTGGAGTCATAATGGCATAATGTTTGCTGTCGGCTCTTTTAATTTATTGAGACTTTGTGATAAATCAGGGGTTTTTATTTCTTTTTATTAAATAATTTATCTTTCAAATAAAGTGGTCTTATTCAATGGAAAGGCCAAATTGTGGATCAATTTCTTGTTTAAGTTGGTCACCTGATTGTTTACAAGTTAATTATTTTAAATTATTAAAATAATCAAAAGTAATTTTAAATTTAGTTAATTGGTGGTTGTGCTAGTGGGCAATTATTACATGCACATATTATTGAAAAGTAAAAATATTTTTTAATAATTTTTTGATTATTTGCAAAAGGAACTGAGCAGGATAAAATAAAATAAAAGATTTTTAGACGTTTAATATGGGAACAACTTGAAGCTATACAAATAAATAGAAGAACAATAAATATTCGAGATTTAAGTTCAGAAGTTGTTCGTGAAAGATTAGAAACAAAAGATAGAATTATTCGAATGGAAATTGGATTTAATTATTTAATTGTTGCTACAAATAAACAATTATATATTTTTAAGTTATTTTTAAAATTTATTTAAAAGAAAATATTCTTTTAGTTCAAAGAATTGGAATACTCCAATAGTTAATGATCTTCGTGAAGGGTCTGGTTTGGTTTCTTTGATTCGTCTTTGCGAAAAGTAATTTTTAATAGAAAAAGGGGAAATTATTGGGAATATTTTCATTACTGGGAGATATAAATAACGAGAAATTAATCCATCCTTTGCTTGTTATTAAGAAATCCTGGGCTGAATCAGAAATCTGAGTTTATATTGTCCCCAGAAATAATCAAAAAGCTCACAAATGCATGGACATTAACTCTTTTTAAGAAGAAAATTGCTCGTTTTATAATTTGTTAAAAACGGAGAGACGTTTCTCTTAAATTTATCTGTCCAGTTATTTATAATTTTCATTTATTTTATTTTAAAGATGTTTTTTACTCGTTGATTCAACATCTGTTCAAATTTTAAATTATGAAGGCAAAACACTTTCTAATATAAAAATTTCATCTTTTGGAGAACCATTTAATGAACAAACAGCTGCAATAGCTAACGATTTAGTTGTTTTAAGAGATAAAACACAACATTCATTAATTCATTTATTTGACCCTCAAAATGGAAGAGTTGCTGGTGATGGAGAAATAAAACATCAAGTGAGGGAGAAATAATTTAAAAAAATATTTTTGTTTTTTAAAGTCAAATATTGTTGAACTTTGTGTTAATCAATGTGGTGGTATTGTTGATAGAAGAATAATATTTTTGGATACAAATGGAGATTGTTTTATTGCTTTAGTAAATCGTTATGGAGCACCTGAAAGAATTCAAAAAATTGGTAAAAATAAATAAATTAATTTAAAAATTTGGTAGGAAATACCATAGTGAGAAAATTCTCTAGTTAATAATTTACACAAAAAAAATTCTTTCACTTAAAATTATATTTTTTTAAATAAATTTAAAAGGTTCTCTATTATCTTGTTTAACACCTAATAATTCTACAAATATGATGGCTTCTTTACAAGACAATCAAAAACTTCTTGTTAGTTCCTTTGGAAATTATTAATTATTTACTTAATTTGTTCCTCAAATTAATTTTAAATGAAATCTAATTTATGTTAGATTTTAATTAAAAAAACGAGCTTTCTCTTCCTTTGGAATTTATTTTCTAGAATATACGAATTGACCTTAATTTTAAAAAAAATAAAATAAATTTATTTACTTTTTATGTTTGTATGCCAACATTACAATTTGTAGATAAAGATTTGTTGACATTATCAAAACTAGAATTGGGTGACAGTTCTGAATTAACTAGAGGATCTATTATTTTAAGGTAATTTTTAAGAAAAAGATTTTTAATTAAATAATTTTTCAAATTTTTTAAAGTTTTGTTGGCAATATAATAACAGTTAGAAGAGCAGATGGAAGTTTATTTATTTATTATGTTCCTCCACTTGTTACAGCTTTGTATGGAATTTAATTATTAAATTAAAAAAAATATTTTTTAAAAGAATTCAATGTACTCAACACCACCAATGGGAAAAAGCTTTACGTATTTGCAATTCTGCTAAAGTATTTAATTTAAAGAATTTTAATTTAAAAAATTTCTGTAAGGAGGAATTTCTTTGGGCAACACTAGCTGGATTAGCTCTCGCAGAGAAATCATTTACAATTGCCGAAATATGTTATGGACAATTAAAAGAAGTTTGTAAATGAGAAATAATTTAAACAAAATTTACATAAATCGTAAAATAAATTCAACGCTCGTTAGTAGCGACAAAGAGAGAAAAGTCTTTTAATCGCCAGCATTCCTTAAAAGAGAAAGTCGCCTATATCGAATGTCTCTATTAAAAGTCGCTACTAATGAGAGGTTATTATAATGGATATATTTTTAATTTTTAAAGGCAGAAAAATTACTTTCTTTGGGTGAACTTCGTTCTCAACCAAATCCTCAAATGAGAAGTTTTCAAATAGCTCTATTTGGTAGTCGATTACGTGAAGCTGAAACAGCATTACTCAAATCTGGGCATTTCTTTCGTGCAATTATGTTAAATTTAAGTGTTTTTCGTTTTGAAAGGTTTTTGAATCTTTCTTTTAATTTCTATTTAATAAATCTTTAGGGCATTGGAATTGGCATTAAATTCTTCAGAAAGTCAAAACATTGGAAATAAAGGTAGAAAAATATATGAAGAATTGAATGCATATTTTACTAATTTAATAATGGTGAAAAGTGGGAAAAAACTTTTTGTTTTAATTTTACCACAATTAAATAAATTAAAAATATAAATCTTTTAAAGAACATCTCGACACCGTTATTGGATATCGTCAACGCTATTTGGACCTTTTGGGACATTCAGAAACAAATCCAAAATTTCTAAAATATTTATCTCAAGTAGAGGTGGATTGGCCACATATTTTTGAAAAAATCAGAGAAGATAATGATAAAGACCAAAGACAATGGGCAGCAACGACAGGAGGGACTTTGGGGATTCCAAATTAATTTTAATAAATTTTCAAAAATTATTTCAAACAATTTATTATAAAAAATAAAATTACACACAAATTTTCATGAAAACAAAAATAAATGAGGAACAAAAATATATTAATAAAAAAAACTACCAAATAATTTGATATTCATTTCCAATCCACTCTCTAAAGATATAATGATGCAGAAAAAACAATATCACGCTTCAATAAATTTCTAGCCTTCTCAAATTTTTCAACAAGTGAATCATCTTGTAATGATCTAGAAGCCCCAATCATTTCATGTAAAAGTTCATCCAAACGACGCATACAGCGAATAATACTTCCTAAATTTGAAGAATAAATTTTATGAAATTATTTAAGATATCCTTTAACCCAGGAAAATTCATGCCTGGATGTCTAATACTGAAAAATGTCTGACCCCGTGATTAGTGGACAATAAGATAGACTATCCAAAAAATAAAAATAAAATTCTTCGTCCATTTCAGATTAAATATAATTCTTAGAAATTCTTATTACCTTCAAAAAGTTGTGTATTTTCCATAATTTGTGCAAATGTAGAGCCTAAACACCAATTATAAACAACATCCATCATTCCAGGGCTAAATTGTTCAACATATTTTTCTTCATCTAATTCAAGTTTTGATTCAATGCAAATTTTTGCAATTTTCTTTGCATTACTCTAAAAATTAAAAAATAAACAAATTAAGTAAGTGAAAGAAACCTGTAAATTACGCAAAGCACTGCTGAGATTTTCAGGTAATCTTTGTGTTGGTGCCTTTTCCTCAAATACAAAACAAGTAAGCAAAGCGGCAGCTTCTTCAGCTTCCATTGAGGCAAATGCTCCAGTAAATAACATTTCAGCTAATAATAATTCATCAGCTGAACTTAATTCGCAGGCAACACGACCCTAAATAATTATTTAAAATTAAAACAAGAAAACGAGAAAAATTGGCAATTAGTTGGTCGGAAAAACAGGAAAAAAAATTCCCCAAACTAACCTTATCTGTAATTGTATCTTCTTCATTTGCATAACCAAGACGTCTAAGCACACGCTTTCTGCATTGTAATTCATCCATTTGCAACAACTTACGACTATTTTCAAATTTATTTTTTGCTTCTTTATATTCCTCTTCCAATTTTAATTTTCGCATATATGCATTGTAGATTTGATCAAAGTCTTGACGTCCCTAAATTGTATTAAAATCAATGAAGTAAAATTCAGTCAATGGATTTTTAAAACAAAATGTCGAATACAACAAAAGATAAATTACCTTCAAAGGATGGTCTTTGTATCTTTGTTCATGAGTAAACAATAATTCGATTTCCTTCTTTACTTGTGGATCAGATATTCCCATATGCTCAATTGGATCAAGTTCAGGAATTAAATTGCCAAAGCGTTTTTTTGTTTCCTAAAGAAATGGTAAAAAATTTAAATAAATTTTTATATTATTCTCTTGAAAAAATTTATGCAAAATTCTGGAAAAGATATTTTGTCAGGTATTTATTGTTTTATTAATCCTGAATGAATTAATAATTATCGAGAATACCTATTTGTGCTTTTGCAACTTAATGAAGTCCAAACCCAATGAATGGGTTAAGGCCTGTCTGAAGTTGCAGATTTTTATTGAATTTATTTAAATAAATTGAAATGTCTATGATACCGAAAATTGTTTGGATGGTTGATAGAATAGAACCACCTTAAAATGGCCCAAGATAAAACCGACTAGACCACCAATCTGACACAAAAATGTGTCATATTTATCTTATAATTCTTACTGCAAAGTAAAGGACAAAAAAGAGAAATTTATAGAAAATAATTTAAATGAAAAAGAACTCACCGCTAAAGTAATTCCTAATGCATCACGGGCTTCCTTGCTCTTCAGTTCTTGGGGAACTTTTAATCGAATTGTGCTTATTGCACTTATACATTCAAATGTAAAAGGTATAACACAGATGACTCCTTGTTCACGCAAGTCTGGTGGTCTAAGAAGAGCAAGATTAGGCAAATGGCGCTCACTTTCTTTACTCACTAACACAGCCACCTATAAGGAATTAACTAAAGATAAAGTTATGGTCTAAAATTAAAATTACCTCAACAATATATATAAGATCTGGTGATGTAGGATCCAATGGATTTGGTGTTTTGCGCCAATTTATCAAAACGGTCCAATCATAATCCTTGTCGAAATGTTTCATCTAAAATTGAAACAACATTTAATTTTTTAAAATAATCAAAACCTTTAATAAACGTCCAGGCTGGAAAAATGGAACGACTTTAGAAGGCTTCAAAATTTTAGATTTAATTGATTGCTGTAATTGTTGAATACGCTTTTCAATATTATAATAAGCTTCAATTTCCATCTCATGATTAACACGAGCATCCATAAGTAAAGCTTGTTTTTCGCGCATTGCTGGAAATTTTTGAGATGAATTAAAGTGTAAAAAATTAAAAATAAACCTTGTCTAAGATTTGGGATTGCTGCATAATTCTGGAACTGATAAAAAGACTTCTCCAACATGTATTTTGGATTGATATCAGGAACACGAAACAAATTAAGCACCATATTATAAGTTAGTCGAAATTGTGAATTCAAAGGATCACTGTTACCCTAAATATTCAATTTAAATTACTATTATTAAACAAGAGGTTCAGAACAGAAATTACAAAAATTTCCAAACCTTAAGCAAATGCATAGCTTGATCAGCACTCATTTGTGTATCCAACATAAGAATGACTAATCCACGATCGTCTTTGCCACGTCTTCCTGCTCGCCCACTCATTTGAATATATTCACCTCCACTTATCCAACGATTTATTGTTCCATCAAATTTACGAGCAGAAGTGAAAAGCACAGTTTTTGCAGGCATATTAACACCCATAGCAAAAGTTTCAGTTGCAAAAAGTGTCTAAAACGAATTAAAAATTATTTTTAAAAATTACAAAAAACCTTAATAAGTCCTTCACCAAACAAAATTTCAACAATTTCTTTCATTATAGGTAATTGACCAGAATGGTGAATACCAATTCCTCTTAATAAATAAGGCAAAACATTTTTTATTTGTGGCAATTTTTTATCTTCATCAGCTAATAAATCAATAGCATTATCAAAAATAAGACTAACTGCTCGTTTTTCATCTTCTACAAATTTAAAAATTTTTTTTTAATTTTATAAAAATATTACCTGTATTAAAATCCATTTGCTTAACTTTTGTTGCGTACATTTCACATTCTTTTCGACTAAAAGAAAAAATAATACAAGGAAGCATATCACGTTCATGAATTGTTCTAATAATTTTTAAAACACTTTTGTTGAGTGGATCACCCCTTGGTGGACCAGAAGCATCTTCAACATTATCACCAAGTGGTTGTGAATCAACAAGAAAATTCATAGCTTTTTGAAAATTGTCTTGTTTAAAATTTCCCTGAAAACGAAAATTTGAAACCAAATAATTTTTAAATAGAAATACCTTTATGTCAACAACTTCATACAAGCCATCTGCACCACAAGGAAAAATTAAATGTTGAAGAGGAACAGGTCGAGTGTCCGTGTAAACGACATGACAAGGTTGGTGATGAAGATAACAAATCCATTCTAAATTTTTAAAATTAAAAAATTAAAGAAAAGTAAATGACGTTCAGATTTTAGGGTGATTTGGATTTAAAATAAGTCAGATTTTAGCTAGCAAAGGGACTGATTTCAAAAAGGAAATAACATAAAAACAAACTTGCAAATTCTTTAGCATTTGGAATTGTTGCAGAAAGAAAAACAAAATGAGTTGTGTCTTGCATTAAAATTAATGTCTCTTCCCAAACAACCCCTCGTTCTTTAAAAAATAAAATAAATTGTATAATTTGATTCAAAAATAAAACCTTTATCGCGCATATAATGAATTTCATCAAAAATTACCCATCCAATTTCACGAGTAATTTCAGAACCTCTATAAAGCATTGAACGTAAAATCTCTGTTGTCATAACAATACAAGAAGCATTTGGATTTAATGTTACATCTCCAGTCATCTAAACGAAAGATAAGGAATATTTTTAATTTTTATAGAAAAACGTGGGTTAAAATTTTTAAAAAACAAACCAATCCAACATCTTCAAATTCTTCAGCCAATTCACGATACTTTTGATTACTCAATGCTTTAATTGGAGATGTGTATATAACACGTTGTTTATCTCGAAGTGCTAAGGCAATTGCATAACTAAATGAGAAAAATAAGAAATGGAAAAACTGTGAGCAAATAATTTTCAAAAGAATTTGTAAAAAGGAAAAATCATAACAAAATTAAATTAAACTCACAGAGCGACAACAGTTTTCCCCGCAGAAGTGTGGGCAGAAACTAGTACAGAATGTTTATTGTCTAGGCAAGTAATTGCTTGCTTCTGGAACATATCCAATTTGAATTCATAAGTTTTTGCAGGATCACCAGTTATTGTTCGCAGTCCAGAATATTCAAAATCTTCAGGAATCACAACCTAAAATTTTGAGATAAACTTATAAAAAATAATGGAAAGTTCGAAAAAATAAATAAATAAGGAATCCATAAATTTTAATTTTCCAATTGAATAAAAGTTCCCCTTCACAATTTTTAGACATCAAAATTTTTAATTAAAAATCAACCTCATGAGTGCAATTATTTTCAGCTTTAACCATATAAGTTCGTATAGCAGGGCCTCGTAAAAGTGATTGATCAATATCCTCAACTTCCTCGACTTCATCTTTGACTGAAATAGCGGCTGAAAATTAAAGTTTAAGCAAGAGTTATTAGACTAAAAAAATAACCTTGCTTAGAAGATGAAGGCCCTTCGTCAATATCGTCATCACTAGTAGCATGCATAATTTCAGATGATCTTCTTTTACCAACATATGAATTTGTAGTATTACTCCCACCAGCCATACTTTGTAATAATCCTTGTGAAAATGCTCTAGCTTCATTTTGTTTTCGTTGTTCAAGTAAAGTCATTGATGAAGGAGCTGGTTGTTGGTCTTCTGAGGCATCAATGCTATCAAGTAAATCATCCATTTTTGATTATAAGAAGAAATAAACTTTATTGTTATCTAAAATATTTTAAATATTTAATGACAATCTTAAGAATTAGATTAAAGAAAAAATAAAATAAAGGAATTTATGTAAAAAATATTCAGTCCATTACCCTTTTGTTTCTTTTATCACTAATGACCATTTTAATCGTTTCCTTTTATGAAAAAAGACAGAGAAAGACTAAATAGTGCATTAATTTAAATAAATGCTCTTTGGCGCAATTAGAAAAATATATTTCGCAGATTTTATAAAATTTAAAAAATATTATTTAAGATGGTGTCACACCATAAGCACAATTCACCATATGACAGTTCACCATATACTAATTCACCAAAAGAAAGTTCACCACATGGGGTAATTCACCATATGAACTATTCACCATATGGACAATTCCCCATATGGATAGAATAGACAATTCACCATATGTGTAAAATCTTGTCTAACCAATGAAAAAATAATTGTTAAACAGTTAAAAATACCCGAAACCCTAAACCGGACTACCCGAAACCCTAACCCCGAAAAGTGGGTTACCCGAAACCCTAAATCCGGACTTTTTTTTCATTGGTCAACAATCAATTGTAATTATACCAATAATTGTTCATTGTTAATTGATTTATTGGTGACAAATAAATTGTTTACCAATTATTTTTCATTGGTTAAGCAAGATTTTACACATATGGTGAATTGTTATGGGGAATTGTCTATATGGTGAATAGTTCATATGGTGAATTACCCCATTTGGTGAACTGTCTTTTGGTGAATTGCCTTATGGTGAACTGTCATATGGTGAACTGCCTTATGGTGAACTGTCATAGCGCCATTTAAGATAAAGCAAATATTATTCAAGGACAATTTTGATTGGGATCTCACTAAATACATATAATATGAACAAAAAATGCCGAAATATGTATGAAAATATTCAAAAAAAAATTAAGATTTATGACCCAAAATTTTAAAACTATTTCAATTTTTGAGACATTAATTTACGAATTGTTTTATTTTCCCCATATTCAAAATATTCCCTCACAACATTTTTTATCTTTTATTTTAAATGTTTAACATATTCCCCTATAACATTTTCTCATAAATAATTAAATCATTTTTTTCTGATATTTTTACTAAAAATTACTTCTTTCCCGCCTTTTCTGAACATTATAAATAAATATTTATTTTAATAATTCATTTATTTATTTTTTAATAAAAATTTGTCTAAGTCCACCAAAAATTAAATATTATTTTTAATTTATTAAAAGAATTTTGTTCTAGTATTTTTTGTTTTAAATTAATATTTGAAAATAAGGTTCAGAAATGTCCCTTCACAAAATTTACTTTTAACTTAAAACACTCTATTTATTTTTTGAATATACATATTTTTTCATCAACAATTGACATTTATGATTAATAAATACTAATTTATTTTATAATTTTATCAAGATTTTTAATATAATTTTTTTAATAATTTGTTTAATTTTTCAACGTCTCAAAACTTCCTTTTAACAATTTTAAATAAAAAATTGATGTTTATACATATTTGTTGATTAATTTTATTGAGAAAATATTATTTATCATTTTATCTAAATTTTAAAAAAAAATTAATATTTTTACATATTTTATTCTTACTCTTTTTGCATGTTTTCAAGCTTACTTTTCTAACATTTTTAATCAGTCATTTAGTTAAAAATAAATTTGCAGATTTTTTTCTAAAAATTAAAAAAGATAAATTAAAAATTCTAAAAAATGACTGAAGGATCTTCAAATTCTAATTCTGACTTAAAGGTAAAAGTAAAAAAATTAAATTTCATTTTAAAAAATTATTTAGCAATTAATACTTGATCAAAGTGATCATTTAATAAAACTTCAAATTAATTATAACAATCTTCAATTAAAATTTGTTGATGAGAAGGAAAAGAATGGAGAAGAGAAGAAAATACTTCAAGAGAAAAATCTTTCTCTTGAAAATGAATTTACAAATTTTAAAAAAGAAATGAATGAAGTAAGGGGGATTTTATATTTCTCTGAATTTTTTAAATAATTTAGACAATTCAGAAAGATAATTTTGATAATAAGCAAAAAATAAATTTATTAAAAGAACAAATAAATATATCTCCCAAAAATAATTAATTTTTTTTAATTATTTAAAGAATAATACAAGTAAATTATTAAACAAAATTTAATTAAAATTTTTCTCAAGTGAAGAGATAATTTAAATTAACATGATTTTTATACGGTGAATTTTTTTTAGACAATTTGAAATAAGGATTTATTTATTTATTTTTATCACTGAAAGGGGTTTATTAAATTAAAAAACATTTTATATTTTAATTTAATTTCTAAAAGGTGAATGATTCATTTTTCAAAAAGATAAGTGAATTGACATTCGAATTAAAACAATTAAATAAAACATCTTTTAAACATGTGGTTAGATAAATTTAAATAATTACATAAAAATTTATTTAAGTTTTTTGTTCATATTTCAAATAAATGGAAAGAAATTAAATATAAATGTTGTATAAATAAATGTATAAATACAGACAATCCAATTGGTAATTGTATTGAAGGAAATGGATATATTAATTTAATTGATGATGAAAATATTAAATATATTAATTGTGAAGAAGGGAAAGGTATTTAAAAAAATTAATTTGAGATCCATAATCCTTTCCAAAAATG
>ABLG01002040.1:0-20664 GCA_000172435.1 Meloidogyne hapla
TACCCAAATTTTATATGAATAGGCCTAAGAATGTTCCCAGATCAACTGACCATAGGTCCCGAAACTAGAAGTGTGGCCACTGTGACATACCCTAATCCTTTGATGGAATAAAAAGAGAAAAGGAGGTTCGAAATGGTAAGAAAGATGAGAAATCACAAGCACTATATCTCTTACCCGATCCTCAATCACAAGCGTAACTACCGTATTTCCTCTAATATGATGTACGTCTCTAATAGAATACCAGTCTCTATTATAATGCCCCTAGAGAGGAGGTTGAAAATAGAATGCCATGTCATTATAATAGAGGAAATACGGTATTACCGTATTTTATTTGTAATGTTTTTTAGATGCTGCAACAAAACGTGAAAAAAATAAAGGTATAAAATAACTAAAAATATTTTTTATTAATTAGTAAAAAGATTATTGGCTTTCTATAAAAAATTTATAAAAATAATCTTTTATAATTTATTAAGAATTTAAATTTTTGTTAAATCAAACATGAAAAATAAAATAATTTTAATTTTATTAAAGTTTATTTATTTTTTAGGTAGAACACTTCAAATTGGGGCTCAATCAGGGGTTGAAAAAGGTACATATAAAACGATTAAAACCTTAAAAAATATTTTATAATTATTAATAAAAATAATTAGCTTTATAGACAAAAATTTTAAAAATAAATTTTTAGAACTCTAAGTTTTAAATATTAAAATTTTTAGACTCTCAACACCAGCACATGACTCGATCTAGAACTCGGATACAATCCCAAGCACAAACTCAAGCACTATATCTCTTACCCGATCCTCAATCACCTCCTTCCAACATTTATGGGGCTGAAGAAGGTATAAACAATTAAAACCTAAAAATCTTGGCTCTGGTCCAGTTTATGCGTCCAATGAAGTTTCACGCGTCCAATGAAAGTTTATGCGTCCAATGAAGATTTATGAGTCCAATGAAGTTTTATGAGTCCAATGAAAGTTTATGAGTCCAAACAAAATTTTATGCGTCCAATGAAATATTATGCGTCCAATGAATTTATGTGTAAGAATTTAAGTTATGAATTTAGGGGGTACTACTTTCGTTCCTGGACCAAAATTTGGTTTCAAATGAGTCAAAATTTACAAATGATCGTCCACAAAAACCCCCTACCCCAAACCTGCATCATTCTACGCGTCGCGTCGAGCTATGTCGAATGATGTTAGTTAGAAAGTTAGGATGGTTTGGACCAAGTTAAGACCGACCGAAGTTGGCTTTTTGAATTCGGACCTAATGGCCAGTTGGTCTTGGTTGAATTCAAAGGCCTATTCACTGATGCGGATACACTTCAGTAAACACTTCGGATACACTTATTGAATTCTGACCCCATTTGTTGTTAGCACACCCAAGTACGAAAACTTGCCCAACGGCATATGGGGGGAAACGATAGTTGTACCAATTTATGTGTAAAATCAAGTTTCGAAAAGCGGGAAACGGGAGGAATAAAAAAGGAGGGGGGACTGCCAAAAAAGGAAAAAATTTTCTACAAAAAAATTTCAATGGACGCATAAAATTTTGATTGGACGCAGAAACTTTCATTGGACGCGTAAACTTTCATTGGACTCATAAAACTTCATTGGACTCATAAACTTTCATTGGACGCACGAAACTTCATTGGACGCATAAACTGGACCAGAGCCAAAATCTTTTGTACTTATTAATAAAAAATAATTAGCTTTATAGACAAATATTCTTAAAATAAATTTTAAATATAAAATTTTTTAGACTCTCAACCAACATCTCACCAGATCATGACTCGATCAAGAACTCGGGAACAAATTCAACCACAACCCCAAGCACCATCTCCTTCCTACGCTTCTACCAGCAACCATCTTTCACCTACTGATAACTCAAATGTAAATCTATCAACTAACAAGAAAAGAACTAAGGATGTCAATAAATCTTCAACTTCATCCAAACAAAAAGGTAAGGTTTAACAAAATTTTTCTTACTACTGCACGAAGCGTTTAATGTTTGACTGTTAATTTTTCAATTCAAGGATGAATTTTAAAAAAATTTTTAATTTATATTTCAAAAACTTAAATGAATCTATAAAATCTAATATCTTGTAAATATCAGAAAATTGAAAAATGTTGGAAAAAATTTTTGGAAAATGGGAAAAGTTCGATTTTCGAATTTCGTTTTCGACAAATTTGGATTTCTTTCGATTTTCGAATTTCGATTATTTTTTAGGTTTGACCCAAACTAGGTTCCTCTAACAGAAAAGTTTATGTTATGAATTTTTAGGATATAAAGTCCAAATTAGATAGGATTTGTCGCTTATAGAGAATATAACTTTTGTCTTTATGGGGCTAAAATAGGACAAAAAAATAAGACAAAAAAATTTCACATAGTGCCAAAAATATAGACAAATTGGTCAAATTTGAGCTAAATTACGGTAAAAAGGCCAAAAAAGGAAAAAAATAGGATTTCAATGCTCAAATGTATAAATAGGAAATTTAGGAATATTTAACATCTTAACCAATTGACATAATTTAAAAATAATAGAAATTCGAAAACCGAAACTCGAAAGAATCCAAAATTGTCGAAAACGAAAATCGAAAGCAAAAAAAGGCCGAAAATCGAAAAAAATTTTCACCTGGAATTTTTAGTCAAAATTTTTTACTTTTCCTGCGAAGCTTGAATGAAGAGTTGAATGAGGAGTTAGATTAAATTATTTTTATTCAGTTCTACCACTATTTGTTCTTAAAGACAACGAAGTTCCAACGACTTATCATCCAAAAACTAGTAAGCTTTCTCATATCAATTTGAGTGGCAGTCAGGGTGGCCCTTTCCAAAACACTCAAAAAGGGCGCAGCCAAAAGACAGATGAAGATATCAATTTATTAGATGAAAAAATAAATTATTTATTTGTTTTTAGATTAAATTCTATTAAAATATCTTTTTGAGTCAAAGAAAAATTAATATTTATTAAAGATCAAGAATAGTGGATCGAAACTTCGTTTTTCGTTTCGTTCCATGCCCTGAAGGTCAGAGGCCCATTCCGTCGCACTCCTTCGACACCACTCCGCATCGTACAACCTTCTGCCACGAGCATGTAACGGAACGAAAAATGCATTGAAACGAAGTTTCGACTTCCCCTGATCGAGACTTCCCCTGATGAGTTTTGATCGAAAAGGGCTGTGGAAATGTCGCCTATTCCAATATTATAACATAATAAATTTAAAAAGAAAATTTGAAAATTCAAGATAAAGCGTATGAGCGCATCGTTAAAAGATATCCAAATAAGGTTAGTTAATATAAATTTATTTAAATATGAATTAATTAAATATAAATTTAAGTATTTTAACGAAATTTTTCTAAACTTTTTAAGTTTAAAAATATTATAATTCAATAAAATATATTTTTAAGAATAAAGAGTAATTCGTGAAGAGAAGAAATCTTTGAAGCCGTGAATGTGAAAGGGTGGAAGAGGAAGGAGTTTTTGGATTTTCGTAAGGAAAAAGTTAACGTTTTAAAAATTTGCTAAAAAATTTTGGAATTTTTGGAAAATTTTAGGAATAATTTTTAAAGTTTTCGATCTGTATCAAAATTTTTTCGAAAATAAAAAATTGGTAAACTTTTGGAATTTACGAGTTTTAAGAATCAGACCTTTTTAGCAAATTTTTAAAAAGCTTGGCTTTTGTGGTAAAAGATAGAATTTATCTTAATACTATACCTCATTTTCTCTTTATGTAAAATTTTTTTCCATTCCCAACCCCAAAGACCCCTACAAAAACCACAAAAGAAATGTCATTAAAATCTTATAAAAATATTTTTGAACAAACTAAAAGTCAAAAAATAGTAAAAAACTAAAATTTAAGATTTTGGTGACATTTACCCTACCAATTATGATTATTATATTGAAATTTTACAGTAGTTTTTTGAGTAAAGTTAGTCATTTAAATTTTGTTTTTTAACTTTATGATGGAAGTTATAGGTAAAATCATCGTTTTGATTTCATCTATTTCTTACTTCGGACATTTCAGGCGATTTAAAGAAAACGCAACAGACCAGACCTGGATGAAATGTTTCGTTTCCTAGTTTTATGTTTTGTATGATTTTTTCTGTTTCGTTTCGTTTCGTCTGCAAAAATTTTGAATATTTCGTCCAGGTCTGCACTAGAACTTGTAAAAAGAGGATCAGATCATATTGAAATCTTGCACAGAGAAATTAGGGTGGGGATTTGTGAATTGGTGGCCATTTGAGTCCCAAACCAAATAACATTTGTAGTCCACTTTTGATTTTCTTTGCACCAACGAAAGTGGAAACAAAAATTTTGATAAAAAGCAATTTTCTTTAATTTTTATTTTTTGGAGGTTTTTTGGTCATAACTTTTTTAAGTTTCATTTTTTTAAATATTTGTTTTTGTATTTAGTAGAGATAACAGTTGATAGTTTGTTAACCGTAGTTGAGGACATACCGTATTTCCTTTATTATAATGACATGGCATTCTATTTTTCAATGTATTTTTAGAACTTGTACCTGTTGTGAAACATGCAAAAAGAAGAAATCAGATGTCATTCTAAAAGAGAATAAAATTCTATTAGAGACTGACATTGTAATAGAGAAAATACGGTAATAGTGGCGTGGTCGAACAGTCCTAATAGTAATTTAGTTAGTCATAAAAACAACTTTTCGCCGATTTGTCCTGTTCGCCGAACATCAAAAATATTAACAAATTATTAACAAAAGATTAAATGAAATCACAATAACATTATAAAAACAAAATTATTTGAAAAATTGTCCAAGGTTGAAAATGCTCTTTTATAAAATAAAAACATAATTAAAAAACACGCTCTGTACCAGGCATGGTCACGGATACGTATATGGTGCCTCAAATCCGCGGAAATCTTTATTATCCGTCAATTTTTACACTCCATTTTAGAGCATTTGAATATTGTAATTTGTAGAAAATTTTCAAAATTTTTCGAAAAGATTAAGTGAAAACATGCTCTGTACAGCATTTATAAAATTAAAAACTGGTACTTTTCCGTTATCCGCCCCCATTTTCTTTCCTTCTTTACTTTATTCTTTGTTCCTTAAAAGTACAAATGATCAAACCCACATAATGTTCAGCCAATACGATCATATTATAATTTCCAATTCTCGTAGAATTGATATGACATATATTAAGCTCAGGTGTAAACGAAGCGAGTAATGAAGTGACATATGCCCCTTCTAACCAATTTATATCCGAATTTTGACGAATCAGAACGACATTCGATTTGAAACATCATCATTAACCTCTCTTTTCCAAGATTTCCATGTCAACATGTGGGTTTGATTATTTGTACTTTTAATGAAAAATCAAGGAAGAAGGAAAGAAAATGGGGGTGGATAACGGAAAAGTACCAAAAAACTTTATTAAAAATTTTCGAATATTGAGGATGTTATGCCTCAAGTACAAAAATTACTAGAGATAGGTGCTGAAGCTTCAGAAAATGGAGAAATTCTCAAAGGAAAAATGATGAATAGAAAAATAAATTTTCATTTAATTTTTTAATTATTTTTGAATTATGTAAAAATATATATTGTGTAAAAATTAAATTAAAAAAATTTTTTTCTATAAATTATTAATACTTTTATTTTTTTTTCTGAACTTTTCGCCTGCGGGCTAAAAAAGTTTAATTATATAAAAATTTTAATTTTTGAAAAACCCCGACCCCGAACCCCGACAAAAAACGTCGACCCCGAACCCCGACTCGAAAGTAAACCCCGACCCCGAAATCCGACCTACCCTCCCCGGCAAACCCCGATCCCCGACATGTCTGCCCCCGAAGGGTCGGGGAGTTACCCTACTTTTAAATATGTACAAGTTAATTTAAAAATTTGATTTATAAAATTAAAAAATGATTACGGTTACTTTGTTTAGATATTTTGGATAAATTAGAAATATGTCTTTCATGTTCTGTTTGAGGCCTAAAGGTGTAAATTTCAAATGGTGTTGGTTTCAATAATATTTCCTCAGTTTTAGGACCTAAGGCAAAGTGTCTGGACCATCCGTGGGTTTATTCATATAAAATTTTGGATACTTATAGACAATTCTTAAAAATTAAGAAAATAAAAACACTGAAAATAAAAGAAAAAAACAAAATTCCACGACTAACTTTACTCAAAAAACTACTGTAAAATTTCAATATGAAAAATCACAACTTGTAGAGTAAATGTCACTAAAATCTTAAATGTTCCTTTTTAACTATTTTTTGAATTTTAGTTTGTTTAAAAATATTTTTATAAGATTTTAATGACATTTCTTTTGTGGTTTTTGTAGGGGTCTTTGGGGTTGGGAATGGAAAAAAAATTTACATAAAGAGAAAATGAGGTATAGTATTATTTAAGTTCTGTCCTTTTATTTAAAAAATTCAGAATCGTTAAAAGGTTGAATAATTTCGATGGAAAATGTTTAAATCCCATTGTTTAAATTCAAATCTTTAAATAATAATTAAGAACAAATCCTTTGGCTCTGGTCCTGTTTATGCTTCCCATAAATTTAAATATTGGATTTTCTATGGATTTCAAAGTTGGTTTTGTTTCATTTTGATTTTTCGTTTGGGACCTTTGGCCAGAAGGTCCCCAGGTCTTAACCCAAAAGTATGTTACCAAACCCAACCCCAACCAAAAAAATCCATAACGCATAAACTTGACCAAAGAAAAATCTTTTAGTTATCCAAAAATAAATTTTAGAGAGAACAGAACCTTTAATATATACCTCTAATAAACATTATAGAATAGTTGATAGGTTTGTTGTATCACAAGTCGTGTAAGAGAGCAAGCAACTTTACCTCGGATCAATTTACCGAAAGGTCAAATAATTATCGAATCTCTTCAAATCCGGTATGGTTCGACAGCGCCCAATGAGACAAGCCGAATGATACCAGAATCAACGAGATTCGGCAATGTTAAAGTAGATTAATAGTTCTGAGGTAAAGTGGGCTCACGGTAAAGTGGATCAACCCTACGACATTACATGGTTTAGATGGTCTAGGGGAATGTTTCACAGTCAAATCTCCATATAATTTTTACATATAACGATTTCTTAACGATTTTTAATTTAACGATTTCTCTCTAAAATTGCTCTCCATTTAACGAAACTCTCTGTTTAACGAAACTTTTCTTCTTTCCCTTCGGGTCGTTATACAGAGAGTTGACTTTAAAAGAACTGCTATAAGAGACTCTCGATATAAGAGAATATCTCCCTCTTCCAATGTCTTTTATAGAGAAAGTTGACTGTATAGGGTTGTGTATATTTATATGGGTTGATGTAAAGGGATAAACCACAAACAATAACTGTTTTTCAAAAGCTAACAAGTTTTTTAAAAATTTGCTGAAATTTTCTGATTCAAAAAAAAAACTCGATAGATTCCAAATTTTTTAGTTTCCGAAAATTTTGATATAGAAATGATCGCAGATTTTTTAAAGGGATTCCTAAAAAATTTCAATAAATCCAAAATTTTTTTAGCAAAATTTTTAAAAAAAACTGTTAGCTTTTACTTTTCGACATAAAATCCAAAAACTCTTCTTTGCAACCTTTAACATTCAAGGCATCATTTCCGGTCACTTTGCATCAAATCGTTAATTTCCGGTCACTTTGCATCAGATTGTCTTCCTCACTAGATTCTAGCTTAAAAATATTTTTATTATGAATTATAATAAAATACTCTTATTTAAATTTAATAAGTTCATTTCATTAAAATACATAAAATTGCAAAATTAATTAATCCATATTTAAATAAATTGATATTTACTAACCATACTAGTGTCGCCTGCCTCATCGCTACCATACTCGTCAATATCACGTGTCTTTTCTAAATTAATAAATTATAATGTCGTTTTTAATTTTCTATTTTCCATATTAAATTGATTAAGTTATAGTAAAGGAAAACTCTCGGATCTCGATAACTCGAAAACTCTCGATAAAGAAAAGGCAACACTTTTCATTTTCAAAATTAATCATTTTCAAAATTAATCGGAGCTAGCTCCGAAACTAAAGCCTCTCGGCTTTAGTTTCCGAAAAAATTTGATAACAAAATAAACAGAATTTTTAAAGGGTTCCGTCTTTTTAAAAAAAACCTAAGTTTTTTTTGATCAGTGCCATGATACTGAACAAGACCTGGTGGCCTTTGTTCCGTTGAATAGTTCCGATTTAATAATTAGTTTTATACGGAAATGTCGGTAATTTTTTAAACAAAAAAATACCTTCAGTTTTTGATGGTGATACTTTATTGGGGAGAGCGTTTGATAAAGGGTACTGTTTTTCATAACGATTGTTGAGGAGAGATGGAAGTCCTGCAACTAAAAAGAAAATCTAATATTTTATAATAAAAGTTAAGAAATTTATTACAGGAAAATCTAAAACTATTTTCGACAAATTTTCATAAATTTTTCAAATTTTAAACAAATTTTAGAAATGTTAACTTTTTTCCTTCGACAAAAAATCTAAAACTCCTTTTACCATTTTTACTTCCGTTTCGACATTTTTACTTCCAAGACTCTTGGTCTTGACTCGAGACTTTTCTTGGGTTTTTTCGGCTTGGTCTTGGGGTTTAGTCTTGGTCTAGAGTCTCGAGTCTTGGAAAGTTTCGGTCTTGGACGTCTCTAATTACTAATATCCGGATTGAAATTACCTGAATTATCATCATCATCCTCATCCTTAAAAATTATTTTTATAAAACAGAATGTTATAATTAAAGCCCAGATTTTTAGTCACGTAAAAACTACAAAATAGTCGACTAAAATAATTATCAAAAGTCATATGTTCACCTAAATAGGACCAAAAAAAAGAAAAATATGAGTTTACAATCTCGAAATAAGGATTAAAATTGAATTTAATGATAAAATTTTCGAACTTTTTTGCATGGCGTTTTTTGTAACATATTTAGTTAATAATTTAGGTTTTATAACTTAAAATTTAGGTTTTATTAATCGACAGAACTGAATCTGAATTTTATAATTTTAACAAAATATTAAAATCATAAAATAAAATTACCAAAACTTAATCTTTATATTAAATTTTAATTGACCTTGTCACCATTCAGGAATCTATTGCTGGGATCGGTTTTTTTAAGAAAATCAGAATCATCGTAACCCTAAAAAAATTATTTTTATAAAATTAAAATAAATTTTTCTGATTTTAACTAAATTTAATCGATAAAATTTAATTATGAAATTTATAATTAAATAAAATACTAAAAAAATATTTTAATCGCAAAATAAAAATTAAAAGCCCTTAATTCGTAAATTATTATGTTATAACTTACAAGATTGGGGGGATTAGCAACCATTTCATCGCCTAAATTATTTTTAGAATTAATATTTCTGACTTAAATATAACGTAAATGTCATAATAAAAACCCAGGGGACGTAAAACCTTCGTAGGACGCATAAACTGGACAAGAGCCATTCATTTGTTAAAGTTTCTTGATTTTTGTGAACTTAATTTTTCTTTGATTCAAGAAGATTTTTAGGTTGTCTAACCCAAATAAAACAAAAACTTAATAAAATTATACAGCTCTATTCCCCTACACGCAAATAAATTTTTAGTTGCTTAAATTTGTTTACTTATTTTAAAAAGACTTACGATTATACGGAAGGTCTACTTTTTCTAATCCAGTGTTTCCAATTCTAAGATCTTTCGGCTTCGTTAGAATTGACAGTTTTTTACGTTGAGATGATTTTCCTTTTTAATAATAGACTTGTAAATTAGAAATAAAGCAGTGAATTGTTAATCAAATTGTTAATAAATTGTTAATAAATTGTTAATAAATTGTTAATTAATTAATTGTTATAAAGGTTTACTTTATTTTTTTCATTTTAAAAAATCTTACCATCAGCATTAACAGTTCTTGAAGACAGGTGGATGCTCCCTAAATATTTTAACTTAAAATAATTTCTAAAATTTCACTACTTGAACTAACAAATTTACAGGTATTAAACTAACAAAATTACATGTACAGGATATAACGAAAACATAAGTTTGGTTAATTTTTTGAAGGCAAAATTCCGCCGGAGATGAAAATTCCGAAAATTTGGAGATAAAGTTCCGGAGACAAAAATTTCGTACAGCCTAGTTTTCTCTATATGTAGTAACAAAATCTTGAATGATCAATTATTTTCACCTTTTAAAATGAATGTTCCTAAAATTTCATTACTTAAACTAAAAATTTTTTGTTAAGAAACTTGTAAAAGAATTTCTCGATAAATTTGTTTGTTTCATTAAAAATTATTTCTTACCAGTATTTGGTTTGACATCTTTTATACGTTTGGATACAGTAGAACGTTTACCACCCGCTCTTTTACCTCCAGCTCCTTGCCTTCTTCTTACTTTAAATTATTAAGTGTTTGAATTGTTAATAGATTTGATTTTATGACAATAAACTTACCACCAAGTTTATTGTTGCGATGGAGTGATGGAGCTGACCTTCCTCTAGCTAAAAAAATAAATCAAATGCTTAATAATGAAATTCAAGAAATTTATTTTTATAAATCTTGTCTATAAAGCTAATAATTTTGTTATTAACCACTACAAAATATTTTAAAAGTTTTAATTGTTTTATATTAGGACGAATCTTTTTTCCAGTTACGCCTGTTTTAACAACTAAAAAATAAATCATAATTTCGTAGTTTTAAGAATGAATTAATTAAATTTTTATTAACAATAATAATTAATTTTTTATTTATTTAAATACTTTTTTCGACTGAATTGTTAATTTTTTTGATTTTAAAGTTTAAGCATTAACTCTCAAGCTTAACAGTTTAGGTCAGGAGTACAGACAATATAATGAACATTTACCTCGTTTTTTAAAGGAATTTGTTTGAGAAATGTTGACAGAAGGTTTTTGACTTTTGTTATTAGTTGAAGTTCCATTTCCTTTATTAAAAAAAGAAATAAAAAGCGTAATGATGAAATTCAAGAAATTTATTTTTATAAATTTTGTCTTATAAAGATAATAATAATTTTGTTTTTAACAACTAAAAAATATTTCCAAAGTTTTAATTTTTTTATTCCTTTAGATTTATCACCTGTTTTGGGCAATGCTGCAAAAACTATAAATAAATTAAAGTTAATAATAAAAGTGGAATAAATTAATTTTTAAAATTCATCTATACCTTTGTTATATTCAAGGTAATTCAAGAGAATTTTATTGTCAAATTTTATTGAATTACTCTAGTATAACAAACATATTATTTCAAAACATATCAAGAGGTCCTGTTTGTTAGAGATCAGAACTCATTATCATGAGTGACTTACTTACACTCTCTTGGAGCATGTAAATACGGTAATTTCTATACTAAAGGCCATTTAAAGGTATTTCGGAGTAATTTAAAAACAAACCAGTTTGAAGGACAACGGCAAACAGAACAACCAGGACAAAAGGAGTTAAACGCATTTCAAGGTCTAACTTTCCAAGTCTTTAACTTGTTAGAGTTATGAGGATGTTGAAGGAAGTCGATTAGAATGGAGACTCGAAGGAGTGGATGGTCATTATAAAGGGAGTCTTGCGTGCGTATAAAGGAGGGGTTTTAGAGTAGAGAATGTGTAGAATGGCACTATTAGAGAGGTAAAGAAAACGTAGACATGAAGCATGCCTCTGGCCGATTGCCAATTTCTGTATGCCTCTGGCAAGTGGCCAATAAATTTTATTCACTCTACACCCCTCCCCTTCACTATCTTCACCCTATCCTTTTCTCTTATCATATACCCCCTTCTTAATAAAATTTCCGATTTGGCAATCATTGCCTTATTAAGAGTAAGTCAATAACGATCAGAGAAAGAGAATAGAATTCTCGAGAAGGGAGAAAGTATTGACGAATCGAACACTGATTGGCGTAGTAATGCCAAAAATTGGCATGTGTAAAAATGAAAAGTGCATGTTTGTGGATTTTGTCAAATGATTAATGGCATGCGCGACCGTCACAAGAAAAGATGGGTGAAAGGATGTGCGCAAAATAATATTAAAATTTTTAATATTTATTAGTGAAAATAATTTTCCATCTCAAATGTTAGGAGTTTTAATTAAAAAAATTTATTTTTAAATTCTGAACTGCCATCCTCCCAGAGGAATACGAATTTCAAGAAAGAGGTTGTCTGATCTCAACATTTGTTCAAGAATAAGCGTTCTTACAAGAAGAAAAATAAAAGCTACCGTATTTTCTCTAAAATAAAATTATTTTTTCAAGCATCCAAAATAAGGATGCTTATTTTAAAGACTGGGCTTATTTTAGAGGGAATACTGTAATTCAAAACTTAAACGGGAACACCCTTAACGCGAGCCACCGCAAGGCCATAATTTTCTTTAGAAAAGGACTTTTCTATTCGACTGTCATTCGACTGTCTGGAGCTGTCGAATGATACCAAAATCAAAGAGACGTGACGTCACTAAGGAAAGTTAAGGCTTTGCTGAAGGCTGACTTTCTCCCACATAAATTAAATATAAATTTAAATCTTTAATTAATTTACCGTAACTTTCCTATAAATTAAACCTATCAAAAGTGGATAAATTAACTAAATTAATTTATCTTTTTTTTATTCAAAAAAAAGTTTCATTTAATTAAAATATTTTTAATTAAATAAATTATATTAAGTAAATTAAAATTAATTTCTATTAAAAATTCATTGCGCACACCAAAGTAGTAGTCAAATGAAAAATTCAATAACGCGTGAAAGATGTTGAACGGCATTGTGAATGTCAGTGCCCGACTGTCGACATATAGCGTCCGTCTACAATGCCCTATAAGCGTGCGTTTAAACAAACAAAATTAAATTGATTTTTAAAATTTTTTTATTTAATATTTATTATCTAATTTAAATTTTATTAAAAATTTAAAAAGAAACTGACATTTTTAACGAGTTATAAATGATAAAATCTGTCAAAATTCCTAATTTAAATTATTTTTGAATATTGTAAAAATATATATTGTGCAAAGATTTAAATATTTCCAAGTTACTTTAAAAAAATTTTCATTTGTCAAATAATTAATATAAAGAAGATAATGGAAGAAATAATTTTTTATGTTTAAAATTTTAAATAAAAATCAAATTTAAGAAACGAATTGGTTTAGGTATTTTGAAAGTATTTGGAAGGTCGTAACAAAATTCGTACTGATATAGATGTACAAAGAACAAGAAGATATAGGAGTGGAAAGGTTTAATTTTAAATCATAAAAATAAATTTTCTAAAGGTTTGATTCTTCAGTTTCCAAAGCTTTAACCAATTAATTGTTTCAATGATGTGATGAAATCATTTTAAACAATAGATATGTCAAGAATATACAAAGAACCAAATAAAAAACCACCATAAAAGGAATTAAATCAGTCTGCCCATGACATGCGCATCCTCGAATAGATATTGGTGCATTCGCACCGCCAGAGCGTGCAGCCACACCGACAGGACGTCCATTCACATAGCCAGAGCGTGCAGTCCCAACAGCGGGTTGTTGTGCAGCCAAACCGCCAGGACGTACATTCACATAAACAGAGCGTGTAGATCCACCAACTGGTTGTGCATTCCTAGCAACAGAAGGTACAGCCCCAACAACAGATTGTGGATTCACAGGAAATGCAGAAGGTACATCATAAACAATGCGTGTAGGTCCTCTAACAGGTTGTGCATTCCTGCCACCAGAAGGTACAGCCCCAACAACAGATTGTGGATTCACAAGAAATGCATTAGGTATATAAACAATGTGTGTAGGTCCTCTAACAGGTTGTGCATTCGGTAATACTTAAGTTTGTTCCCCCCCTTTTTCTCTTCCTAAAAAAGACTCGTAATGGTCAAACTTTCTTCTTCCCTCAATTTCACTCCATTTTCCTTATGGCAATTATATATATCAAAAAAGGATTAAATTTTATGTATAAAATGTAAAAAATCAGAGGAAAGAGTTACATTTTTATAAAATGGAACAATTAAAAAATTTCGACGATTCCCAGCTACATAAGAAAAAATGCTTTTTGGAAGTTATAGAAGGGAAGAGATCAGCAGAAAACTTAATCCCAATGATTCAAAAATGTATTTTACCCGGGTCCATAATATACACGGAAATGTGGAAGTCTTATAACTCTATCCCCAAACTTCCCGAAAATTATTCTCATTTTACTGTAAACCATTCAGAAAATTTTGATAATCCCGAAAATAATGATGTTCATACCCAAAATATCAAGTCATTGTGGTCAACTTATAAGCGTAAATTCCGTCCGCAAGCCGGTAACACATCTAACACCTACAAAACTTATTTTCCTGAATTTCTTATTTTATAATTTTTGGCATCATGTCTCACTTTTTTATCCTTGTGAACGTTCTGAATAAAATTTAATCCTTTTTTGATATATATAATTGCCATAAGGAAAATGGAGTGAAATTGAGGGAAGAAGAAAGTTTGACCATTACGAGTCTTTTTTAGGAAGAGAAAAAGGGGGGGAACAAACTTAAGTATTACCGTGCATTCCTAACAACAGGTTGTGCATTCCTAACAACAGGTTGTGCAGCCCCAACACTAGGTTGTGGATTCAAACGAAATACAGAAGGTACATAAGCAATGCGTGTAGATCCACCAACAGGTTGTGCATTCCTACCAACAGAAAGTACAGCCCCAGCACCAGGTTGTGCATTATCAAGAAATACAGAAGGTACATCATAAACAATGCGTGTAGGTCCTCTAACAGGTTGTGCATTCCTAACAACAGGTTGTGCATTCTCCCCACGAGGTTGTGCAACACCAGAACGTGCATTCCCAGGGTTTTCTTCATCTGACCGTTTGCGGCGGGTTAAAATTTGTTTTCCATTTGTTCCTTTCTCTTAAAAAAAATCATAAAATTAAAATTTGATATATTGTATAAGTTATCCAAATCCAAAAACCAAAAAATACAAAAAAATTATAAACAAGGGATGTTCCAGGGAGGGTCAGGTGGATGATTTTATTATTAACTTATCTTCTTCGGCGCCACAGGCGAAAATTTTAAAAGGAGTTTTAGTAGGGAAGAGTTCCATTGGAGTACATTAAAATAGCAAAACCATTACCCTAAGACTGAAAATTTAAACTAAGAAAAGGGAGAAAAGGACATTATCAAGGAAACAGTTGTAACTGAAGATTTCTGAACTGAAGATATAAGGAAAAAATGAAAATTATCCTTCTATTATACCGAAATTATGCCTTTTTTAGCAGCAAAAATTCTTGAATTTTTAAGAAACCTGAAAATAACAAAAAAGTCTTACTGTAATTTTCGTTCTCCATATTCTTCCCACAAGTGCATTCAGAAGAAGGGAGATTAAAATTCAAAGCAAATGATTTCCAAAGTGAAAAAGCCTCAGTGATTAAATTTTCATCAGCTTTACTCTTCTTTTCAAAATATGCCCAAAGCTTGTTAAAAATTTCTGTCACATAGTTTTTGTCAAACATTTTTTCCGATTCAATTATTTCTGCATTTTCAAATTTTTCATGAATTTTGCCATATTTTTTATCATTATATTGATTATAAAGGGCCAAGGCTGCTTCTTGGACACCTTGGATTTTGTTGTATGATTCTTCGTTCGCATTCATGGTTTTTGCAAGGGCGAGCAATTTGTTCACGTTTTCGTTGGTTCCCTGACAATTTTTGTAGTATATTTTAACACAAAGATTTGATATTCTGGATAAGAGGTTTTAGGATAGGGGCAAGTCCTCATGGGAAACGTAGAACCATTTCTCTGCTTAATTACCCACACATGCTGACATTTGGGGAAGGAACAGACGAAGGAGATCAGGGACTAATAGATGATTCCACTGGACTAATGCTGACATTTATACTAAACTTGTACAAGGGCTTTTATACAAAGTTCATACCTAACAGTCACCCTAATTTAACATAGAGATCATAGTTCAGAAATTAACGTTTCGCGTAAATTTCCCTGGGCTATCCGAGCGGGTTGTTGCACTGTTATTATTTCCGTGCTGTTGAAAAATTCATGGCCCAGACGAGAGCACAACCGAATGTGGCACCATGATGATAAGATTCATATTATTTCTGCAAGTATGGAGACAACTTACATATTTATTGTCCAAATTATTCATTTCTTTCTCAATCTTTCCCAACTTTTGCTTCAACAAAACAAATTCCGTTTCCTCCGCATTCACTTTCGCTCCGTTGCTTTTACCATGGCTTACTTCAAAACAATTATAGCCAACAAAATTTAAGAGGAAAAGCAAAATAATTTTCATTTTCATTCCTGAATAGTTTTTTTAAAAAATAATTTTATAATAAATTAAATAGTAAAGGCAAAACTTCACATTATTAAGAGAATGTCTTTCCTTTTTATACGAGGTGATTTTCTTTAAAATAAAATAGCGAACGCAATCTCGACGATTTTTTGAAAAACCGAGACTATATTGGTGAGCGTCTCCTCGAAAAATTAATGATATTGAAGCTTGAGCATGAAGTCGAGACCGATATTTGGTCTTGTTCGAGAGTGGTCTTAGTCGAGGTCTCGATCTCTCAAAACTCTTAAAGGGAATGGCAACTTAAAAGACATTTAAAAATATAAAGTGCATTTCAAAACACAAAATTGGCATGTGAATACATAAAGTGCATATGATCGTGTTATTGCTTAATTTAACAGTCGTTTCATTGAAAAATTTCCTTTATTGGCATTATATGCCCTTTTTACAAAATATGCCTTTATTGCCTCGAGAATATACCCTATTATCATATGCCTTTATTACATAAGAATGATGTAATTTTTCTTTGATTTTTCGAAATTAAATTTGTCTTTCCTCAATTTTCTATATTATAGTCAGCGACCGGATTTTTGCTTTTTACTTATTTTCTGCTTATAGAACTACTCGAGTACGCACACAAAACCTTTTTAATACCGTAATTTTTCACTTAAAATTTTATAATGGGATGGACGCGGATTTTGGGTTCTGCCGTCTCTTTAAAGTTGCATAGTATAAAAATAATTCTATAAAAAAGAAACAAAAACTCTAAAATTTTAAAAGTTTTTCTCTTTTAATAAGAGGCGACTTCCCTTAAATTAATAGACCGAAAGGAATTTCGAAAATCGAGATTTTGTAGGAAAGTCGAGACAATATCGAAAAATCAAAAGGAGCGGTTACTTAAAAAACATAAACTGCATTTCAAAACACAAAATTGGCATGTGAAGACAAATAGTGCATATCAAGATTATTGCTTAATTTTACCATCTTTTCACAAAAAAATTCCTTTATCGGCATTATATGCTTTTATTACAAAGTATGCCGTCTTAAGAAATCATATGCCCTATTCCATAAGAATGATGCAATTTTTCTTTTATTATTCTAAAATAAATGTGTATTTCTGTTTTTATATTATACTTATAATGCCACAGGATCCGGTAATAAAAAATAGGAGGGGGTTAAAACAACTTCAGTGACCATAACCTTGCTTCTATAATTTATTGAAGCTTAATTTTATACAATGGTTTCTTCTTGGCATTTTTTTTTATTCGACGGCATAATTTTAAAAAATATTTTAGGATTTTTTTATAAATTATTATAGATTAACTTTTTTATCATTTCTCGATGCTTTTCGAGTATTCACACTGATATTTTGATAATTCTTTAACTTGTTTTTCAATTTTAATGTTTATTTTTGTTCCAGCTTTCCCTAATTTAAGAATAAAATTTTCTTTGTTGAATAAAATAGCTTTGTTTTTGTCCTCCTAAATTTTTTGAGGTGAAGGTTTGAATAGTTTAATGAACAATTTAAAGATGAAAACCTTTTTTTCTAAGAAATTTCTATAAGGGATAGCTGGTTCGTGAAGTTTAAATATTTTTTTATTTTTAGAACACTGAAACTTTAAATATTTCTAATTTTCTAAGCCATTTTATGGAATTTAATGACCTTGCCTTTTATATTAATTTGTTGAAAGACGAAAAAGCGAGTGATAAATTTAAAAAATCAAAAGAACAGGACTAAGTTGAGGAAGTTCCAGAGGATAATTTTGATAAATCCAAGGAGACACATGTTTATTTAAATATTAATTTAAAGGTTCTAACCTCCCCAAATTCCCTCTTAACTTTAAATATATTTTTAAATTTATTCTGGTAATTCAAATGTTTGCCGCTTATTTCCTTCCCCGAAGCTTTAAAAATAAAACAAATTAATGGAGATTGAAGGAATGAATCTAAATTTTTACATGTTTTTTTCTTAAGATTTGATGGAGGAAAATAAATTTATTTACTTCTGGCCCTTAAATTAATCTAATGGATTAATTTAACAAATTGACAAATTACCCTTGACAAATTGCCAGTTAATAAATAACTAAAAGAAAAATAAACTAAAAGAAAAATGATTCTTTTGGATTATGCAGATGGGCACTAAAAAATCGGACAATCTCGGCACATTGTTGGGACCAATATTGTTTCGGGTGGCGCGCCTATTATTATTATACAATAAAAGCGTCACTTATTGTTAGTCCGAGTCTCCGAATTATCTGCAACCTACTCCAATCTATTCCAACCTTATTCAACTATTATTGTATTTCTTCGTCTTAATAAATATTATTATTAAACTGTTGTAATTGTCATTATTAAGACACAACAGTTATTTGGCGCGGTCAGACATTGTACTACAAAATTGTAGTCAATTGAACCATGAGCAAATTGTTAGATAAAATCAAATTCTGGCGAAAGCCAGAATATCGTAAAGAAATTGAAAAGCCAAATAGGCAAATATTGAGAATTGAGTCAGATTGCGATATTGATTGGCTTACAAAAAGTTTTATTAAATGGTATTGAAGTGGAATTTATTCTTGATTCGGGAGCCCAGATTAGTTGCATTAGTGAAAAGACTTGGAAAAATATTGGTTGCCCTAAATTGATTGAAACGAAATATTGCGGCAAAACTTTCACAGGAAGTGAAATAAAAATTATTGGTACATTTTATTGTATTGTAGAATTGGACGGGGCAAAAGAATTGTTATTGGCTCACGTTACTAAAGAAAAATTGAATTTATTTGGGCTTCCTTGGATTGTTAAATTAGAAAACAAATTGTGTAAACCGATTGTAACAACAATTAAAGATACAAAAATTGAAAATGTATTAGCTATTGAATGTATTGAAAATATGAAAACAAATATTGAAATTGAATTAAAAAATAAATTCGAAAAAGTATTTAGTGATGGACTTGGACATTGTACAAAAACCAAGGCCCATCTTGAATTGAAGTCAGGAGTAAAGCCGATATTTGTAAAGGCTAGGCCTGTACCAATTGGAGTTAAAGAAGCAATTGAAAAAGAATTGTATAGATTGCAAAAATTAGGTGCCATAAAATATTGAATTCGCAAATTGGGCAGCACCTATTCTTGCTGTTAAAAAAGCAAACGGAAAAATCCGTGTTTGCATGGATTATTCTACTGGATTGAATGCTTCTTTAGAATTGAATAGACATCCATTGCCTAGCCCTGCGGAAATTTGGGCTGGAATTCATGGAAGTAAAATATTTTCACAAGTGGATTTACGCGATGCATATTTGCAAATTGAATTGGATGAATTTTCGAAGAAATTGACATGCATTAACACGCATAAAGGATTGTTCCAAGTACAAAGATTGCCATTCATGTAAGATCCGCACCAGCCATATTTCAAAAATTGATGGATAAATTGATAATTGGCATTCCTGGTGTATATGCATATTTAGATGACATAATTATTGTATCCAATACATTGCATGAACATAGATTGCGATTATTAGAAATTTTCGCAAGAATTGAAGATTGGGGATTAAAAATCCAATTGGATAAATGTAAATTCTTTGAGAATAAATTGAAATTCTTAGGACATATAGTCTCTGAAAATGGTATTGAGCCTGATCCTATAAAAAAAGAAATTATTAAAAAATTGCCTAGTCCAAAAAATGTTAAAGAGTCTATTATGGGCACAATAAATTATTATGGAAAATTTGTTAAAGAAATGCATAAATTGAGAGGTCCGTTGGACAAATTGTTATCGATGAATGAAGTTCCATGTATGAATTAGTATGACCTTCATTATCAACTTTTACATTTCTAGAAATAATCCCATCGAATAAAAGGGAAAATTTATCGATGAATGAAGTTCCATGTATGAATTAGTATGACCTTCATTATCAACTTTTACATTTCTAGAAATAATCCCATCGAATAAAAGGGAAAATTTATCGATGAATGAAGTTCCATGTATGAATTAGTATGACCTTCATTATCAACTTTTACATTTCTAGAAATAATCCCATCGAATAAAAGGGAAAATTTATCGATGAATGAAGTTCCATGTATGAATTAGTATGACCTTCATTATCAACTTTTACATTTCTAGAAATAATCCCATCGAATAAAAGGGAAAATTTATCGATGAATGAAGTTCCATGTATGAATTAGTATGACCTTCATTATCAACTTTTACATTTCTAGAAATAATCCCATCGAATAAAAGGGAAAATTTATCGATGAATGAAGTTCCATGTATGAATTAGTATGACCTTCATTATCAACTTTTACATTTCTAGAAATAATCCCATCGAATAAAAGGGAAAATTTATCGATGAATGAAGTTCCATGTATGAATCATGACGACATGCATGAGCAACTTTTCATTCTAGGATCATTCCATCGAATACAGGTAAATCATCGATTGAATGA
>ABLG01002039.1:0-18977 GCA_000172435.1 Meloidogyne hapla
CTCGATCATAATGCCAGATGATGCAGATAATAGAGATATAGTACGATACAATTTCCTGAGAGCGAAAACATTGTACTGTTATTATACTCTTTACTAAACACTTATTTAGTTAGTTTTGTTGTTAATTAATTTATATTACTCTATTTTTTAGTTAATTTAAAAATGTTTTTTCAAAATACTCTTATTTTTATTCGACAACATTTAAAACCTCAAATTTTTTCATCGAGAAATTATGTACCTGAATATAATAAAAGGAAAGTTAGCTGGATGGCACGAAAATTAAAGTAAATTAAAAATTATTTTAATTAAAAAGATTATTTTTATAAGGCAAAAAATCCATACTTTAAATCACTTTTAATGTTTATTTTGATCATTCAATGCCTGAGTTTTTTATATATCAAGAGTATTGTTCCAAACATTTTTTAAGCTTCCTGGGTTTTCTTGGATCCAGGCAAACAGGTCATTAACCAAATTCGGAATTTAGGACCAAGATTTTTAAACATTTATATATCTAATTTAGAATTCATTTTTGTTGTTCCAAGTGATGGTTTTATATTTAAAAATCAAAACAAAATTTTTTAAAATTAATTTAAAATAATTTTATTTTCAGTGGAATACTTTCTCGCCATCCAAATTTGCTAAGGGTTTTTTATTTTTTTTTAATTTAATTTTTTTTAAATTTAATTTTCAGAATTTATTTATTTTTGGTTGGTTTTCTTTATTTCTTCATGCTTTTCTTTCTAATTATTATCAACAAGAACAATTAAAGAAAACAATGTCCGAAGAAGAATTTTTAATGTATCAAGCAAAAAAGAGGGCTGTTTGGGAACAAAGAGGAAAATATGGTTTTTTAATTTATTTAATAATTAATATAAATTTAAAAATGACAAAATTATTTTCGAAAACAAAATTTTAATTTTAGAAAGATTTTTGTTTTTTTGTAAAATTTTATTAATAAAAGTCCCCAATTTTTTAAAATTATTTTAAATTTAGGTACTGATTTTTACATTCCTTATTTTACCAAAAATATTGCTGAAGAACAAAATGAGAGGACAGAGGAAATTTATTATAAAAGTTAAAAAAAATATTGTTTTTTCTTTTAATTTTTTAGGAAATTTAAATTAATTTATTGTCTCCTAAAAAATTGAGATTAAATTGTGTCTTAATCTAGACCTTGATTTTTAAAAAAATAGTAAAAAGTTATTTTTGAGATGTAGAGGGAAAGGCTTTTTGCAAAAGAAATGTTTTTATTTATTTATCCCTTTTTTTTTATTTTTAAAAATAAAATATTAAAAATTAAATAAACTTTTTTCATTATAATTGGACAATTTATATTAATTTTGATTTATTGGGGAAAATCTAAAAGATGTTAAATAAAGCTTTCTTTTTATTAGGTATATTTATTTGTGTTGTCCCATTGAAGTTTCAACAGATATAAAGCCTGGTCCTCTTTGTAAAGTAATATTACCTTGATCTAATTTTTAAAAAATAAAAGAAAAACAAATTATTATTTTTTATTTATTTACCACTTGTAAATATAATATTTGGAGTATTTGGAATTGGAATATTAATTTGTTTGGCTTGTTGTGATAAAACATCAGAAATTGCTGAATTAGTTTGTTGTAATTGTTTTTGAGCATTTTCAATTGGATTATTTAATTTATTTATTTCATCAGAAAAATAATTATCTAAAAGTTTTTTATTTTTTTTACCTCTTTTTCGCCTTAATTTAGAATTCTCTAAACTTGTTTTATCCTCTTTAGATTTAGTTTTATCAGTTGAAGATACAGATTTTGCTATTTTTAGAAAAAAGAATTTTTATTTTTAAAAATTATTTTATTTTTGGGGTCTATCCATAAGATCAATACCCTAAAGGGCAACACTCAAGAGAATCGCTAAAAAATAGTTCTGATATTTATTTTACTATTTTATAAAAATATATTTTTTATTACCTTCAAAATCTTCTTCTACATAATTTGAATTACGTTGAACAGCATAAATTAATAATCTAGATGGAATTATTTGTTTATTATCAAGTTGTTTTGTATTTTCTAAAATATTTGGAATATTTTTATTTCCTTCTATTTTTTCATCGTTATCCCTTTCTTCGATTGATTGAGAAGAATTGTCAGAAATATCATCAGCTAAAATAGACCTTTCTTGTTTTTCAACATTTTCTGTTGAATCTTTTGATATAATTTTATTTTTTTGATTTATTTTATTTATAATTTCTGAGGAGGATTGGGGAATTAATGTTGATAGTGAAGTGTTAGAGACAGAAGAAACTGTAGTATTAATATTATTGTTATCATCAGTTAGAAGAATAAACTGAAAAAAAAAATTATTAAAATAAAAATTATATTTTTCAAGTTTTTGTTACTTGAAATATATAATTTTTATCAAAATTGGATTTTATTAATTTTAAAATATTATTTAGTATTTAATGGAAATGTGTAAAACTTTTTATTTAAAAAAAAGTTTTACCCCTCCTGTCGTTATTATTGTTGATTTTGTTGTATTTTGTTCAACATCCATCAATGTTGTGTTTTGAATAAATTTATTGTTTAACAACTAAATAATTTGTTTGAGGGAAATATTTTAAAATAAATATTTATATAAAACTAACAATTGTATCTGTTATTGTAATATTAGTAGTTGTTGTGTTTGGATCATCTGTAGTGGATGTTAAAGAGTTATCTATTATATTAATTAATTTTAATATAAATTAATAAAATTTATTAAAACCTGTTTGTGAATATGTGATTTTCCAGAATATTGGTAAAAATAGAAAAATTAAGAAATTAGTCATTTTTATCGTAATTTTCGAATCTTTTGCTATAAACGAATTTATTTATTTAAATAAATGCCAAAATTTTGCCTATTGAAAAAAAATAACTTGGATATAAATTGGAACAAAGGAAAGATATTTGGCTAGGTACTGGCCTAAACATATGATAAATAATATTTTGGTTATATATAGCACATCAAAACTTTTTATTTAATTTATTTATATTTAATAAAGAATCTAATGCTACAAATCTTTTTTTTTAATAATATTGAATTTATATTTTTTTTTATTTTTTTTTTCAAACAAATAATGGTGTAAATCCTCTTATATTTATTTATTTTTTGTATTTCTTTTTAAAAAATTCTCTTTAATAATCCTCCAACTTGTTTCCATTCAGGCAATTTTCGATCCAATTGGGATAATCAGTTCGCGCATTGAATTTTATATATTATTTTATTAAATAATTACAATTGAGAGAATGCACAATATTTATTTAGAAATATAAAATTAATAAGTTTATTTTTTGTCTGAAAGGTCATCTGACGTGATTTTTTTTAAAGTTTCCGGAAGGAATCTAGAAATTTTTGATATTAAAATTTTTTAAATCTTTCGGTTTTAAATAAATAAAAAAACAAATCTCTTTTAAAAATTTAAAAGATTTTGATTAGTTTTTCTATTATTTAGTCTAAAATCCAAACTAGGAATTTTTTTAAAGAAATAATTTAAGTTTCCCTATAAATCATTGAAATGTGTTTACAAAAATAAAAAGTATAAAAAGGGTTTATTTAAATCTATCTCATTTAAAAAAATCAAAAAACTCTTTGGCTGATTTTTCTCTAAAAAAAAGGCATGCCCTTAAAAAAAGAAAATTTTGTTGATTTATTTTTATATTCTTTTGTAGTGTGTCTGTCTATTTCTTCAATATCTTTAAAATAAAATATAATAATAATTAAATATACATTTAATCTCTCCCAGTTAGTCCATAGCCAGATTAAATTGAGAATTTGTGTCTTAATAAAAAAATAAATTAGAAAGTTTTAAAAAGAAGAGAGTGAAAGAAAGAATTTATTTTTATTTTTTCTAAAACCTATTTCACAATTCCCAATGCAACAACCAAAATATTCATTACATCTAACACCTCTAGGCATTATAAAAGATCGAAATTGTGAAGAAGAAACAATTTGTTGAGGTGGAAATTCACGACATCCAAAAGCACAAAGAAATGAATTAATTATTAAAGGAAAATAAAAAATAATAAAAATAAATAAATTAATTTTATTATTATTCATTTAAATAATAAAAAAGAAAAGTACTTTAAATTAAATTAAGAATAAAAAGACTGCGCAAAATAACAATTATGTAATAGGTCAACAATTCTTTGATTTTTAATAGATTTAAAGTTAATAAATTAAAAAATATTAATTTAAAAAATAAAGAGTCAATTCACTCGTATCAACTTTAAAACACAATTTTTTTTCTTTTTATTAAAAAACATATTAGAAAATATTTTTTAAAATAAAATTATTTTTTTTTTAATTTTACTATTTTCCAATAAAATTTGCATTTTTGTCATTTTTATATTAAATTGCTGAATTTAATAAAATAGAAATTTTATTGCTTTTTAACGTTAACAAGATTTGTATTTTTTTATAAATTTAAATAAATACAATAAAGAAACTTTATAAATAAATAAAACTAAAATTATATATTCTTTTATTTAAAAAAATATTATTTAAAAAATCAAAGGTAAAATTTTAAAAATTATATATTATATAGGTATTTAATTCTCTATAATATGTTTATAGAAAGCAAAAAGCGAATAATCATAATTAAATAATTACGATAATGAAAAAATAAAAATTTTATGAAAATATTTTTTCATAATTTTTTTATCAAAATTTCCCTAAAAAATTTTAATTTAAAAAACAATTTCTTATGTTTTATCAATTAATTGACAGAGAAAGGAATAAAATTTCCCTATGCTGAGTTAATAAGTTATATTTCCTTTAATTCGAAGCTCTAAAATTGCAAAAATTAAACTTTTTATGGGAAAATATTTCATTAAAGAAATATAAGAATTAATTGTTAATAAAATAATTAATTAAATTATTTTTTTAAAAAAGTGAGGTTTTTACTTGCACAATTAGCTAGTGAATACCGTTTTGAACTTTGTTATATATTTGGAATTTCTTGCCTTCTTCTATGGTTTGCTTTTAATTTATGGGCATTGAGAGATTATTTCTTTCCTTGGTAAGAATTTTTTTAAATTAAATATTAATTGTTTTAAAGGTGGTTTAAACCAATTTATACAGAAAAAGGAATTAAAAAACAAAAATTAGAATCAAAAAAACGTCAAATATTAATGAGGACAAGAATGGGAATTGTTTGTATTTTTTAATAAATTAAAAATATAATTATTTTAAATTTAGATATTTAAATTAACTTCAAGTATAAGTGTTGGAAATATGTTAGAAATTAATAAAGAAAATAATTTAAATAAAAAGAGAAGAATTGAAATAAATTTATATAAATTAAAAAGACATTCTGTTTATTAAAAAAAAAAAGAAATATATATTTAATTATAATTTATTGGATGAAACTGATGAGCAAAAAATCCACTAAAAGTTTATTTAATTTTTGTCATATTTATTGAAATATTTAATGTTTGAATTCGAAATTTGAGGTGGTTTGTCCAATAACATTATCAAATTACCTATTCATTAATTGTAAAAAGTCATAGATGGAAGATTATTTAAAAGAGAATAATTATTATATTTAATTACTAAAAAATAATCAAAAAAAATATTATAATTTAAAATTATATATTTATATAATTTCAAAAAAAATTAAAATAAATTTATTTAAAAAATTATAACAATTTTTCTTCTCTTTCCTTTTTAATAATAAATGTATTATTATCAAGCCTTGAAATTGTTACAAATAATTCTTTTGGTAATTTTTTATTAGCACAACGATAAAAATGTGCTATACGGTTAAGTGCAAATCTGAAATAATTTTAATAAAGCCATTAGAGTCTCATAATTAAATAAAAAGAAATTATCCATTTCTTCAAGTTTTAGAATTAAATACATTGTTATTGTATTGGTTAACACACTCAATCATTTTTATTTTTAAACTGGAACTAGAAAAAAACTCAAAACTAGTTCCCCCTTTATTTAAGGGTATCCCAGGTTCGATTTTTTCTTTTTAGAAAAAAAGGTAAAACAATCAAAAACTTATGAATTCATACAAAATTTAATTGTCTTGTAAAAATATATTAATTTATTGGGGTTTAGACTAAAATATTTTTAATTAAAAAATACCTAAAATGACCAATATCCCTCCCTCTATGCCTTTTTTTATCCAAAATAAATTTCCAAAGCCATTCGAGTTTGTCTATTTGTTCAGTTTTACCTTAAATTTAAATTTAAAAAATCATCTCTTTTTTTAAAAAAACCATAAATTAAAGCCAAAGTTTCATAAAGAATTGAAAGAAGTGAAAGACTTCTATTTTGTACAAAATCAGGCAAATCCACAAATGGTTCAATAATTTTTGGCTAAAAAATTTAAAAAAAAAACTAACAAAAAAACCAAACATTTTTTGATGAAATAGCTATTCGACAAATATAATCAATGTGATTACTATTTAATTGAACTTTATTTATCTAAAAATTAAATAAAAATTTTTAAAAACAATTTTAAAAAAAAACCTTCAAATAATCAAAGAATTTAACTGATTGATTATCAGATAAAAGAACAGCTCCAATAAAGCTATAACGTTTCATTAAAGACAAATCTTCGATACAATCAAGAACTAAATTAAATTTTTAAATTATTAAAGAAAGGAAAGGTTGCACCCCCCCTCTCTTTCCCTTAAAAAAATCCTTCCTTGCCACACAAAAGGATTTCAAAAATATAATTAAGATAAATTAAAAATCAAAAAAAAAACCTGAATTTATTCTTTGAATTAATAAATTATCATTTTCTTTTTTATTTATTCCCTCATAATAAAAAGTTTGTAGAATTGAAAATAAAGATTTTATATATACAATTTTATATTTATTTAAATTTTTATTATCCAAGATTGATTGATTATAAATAAATAAATAATTTAAATATTTCTCTGATGTTTTTGTTGTTATAGAATGTGAATGACTAAAATGCAAATTTTTATTATTAAAATGATTTATCGATATTTGCGGACAAAATTAAAAGGACAACAGAAGTTGGAAAGAACAGGCATGGTTATGTCCTAACACAGGCATTTTCATCAAACCTCTTTGATATAAAGCTTAAATAGTAGAAATCCGCAAATGTCGACTCCTTACCAAAAAAATTAAATTAATTAACCTGATTTTAACAAAATTAACACAATCTTCTAATTGTTTAAGTTTTTCTTTTTTATTATTCTCAATTTCTTTATTTTGTTGAGAAATTGAAGAAAAATAATTTGTTGAAGCTAATTTAAACATAAATTGTGAAAAAAACAAATTATTATATTGAAATAAATTGTTTTTAAAAAATAATTGTTTTGTATTTTTAATTATTAAATTCATTTTTATAACTAAAAACATATAAATTTCAAAAATTAAAAAAAACTTAAAAATTAATTATCCAATTAAAGATAATAAAAACTATAAAAAAAATAAAAAATTAAATATAAAAAACGCCAGTGTGACACGACAATTGGACAATGAGACCATTGGACAGTGAATCGTGCAAAATAATCGAGGATTAGATTAAAATTTGGAGTTTCCTGCCAGGGCTGGATTAAAGCTAGGCTAAGGTACTCCTCCACTTCCTTGTACCCCTTCACTTCCGTAGATTCAAAGGTTAGATTACCCAATCCCGAAGACCTACTCAAATATAGACAACAATTGCCATTGGTGTCAGCAACTTTTTATAAAATTAATTTTAATATTTTTTGTTATGACAATTCTCTCTCATTAATCTGTCATCTTTTATAACACGTTTTTTGTGTCTTTAATAAATATTATATTTAAATTGTTTTTAGTTTTTAGATTATTTCGTGAAAAATATACATTTGTTAATTATATGAAAAATAGAAAAAACTTTTTTTTAAATATTTTAACTAATATTTTTCATTTTATATTAAACATTCAATCAAATAAGATTTTTTAAATGTTATCTTTATATAAACATTTTAATTTATAAAAACAACAAAAATTTAATTTTAAATTGTAAATTAAAAAATTGTTTAAACAAAACTTTATCGCAAAATAAATTTGTATTGTAAAACTTTCCATTGTTTAAATATATTGTTGTAAAACAATTCATTTAATTTACATAATCTTAACAATTATAAATTATATAAATTTGTACAAACTTTGTTTTACAAACATCTTTATATATTTTAAACTCTAAAACACAAATATCTATTGTTTTTCATTTATTTGTTTAAAAAGGTATCTGAATATTTAAATAAAATATTTAACATTTAAATAATAAAAATTGATCTGAAATTAAACTAATCAATTTTATTACTACTTACGATATTCCTCGATTAAATATTCCCTCTGACCGATCACTTGCCATATTTTATGATGAACATTATTTTTTGTCCTTTGCATTTTAAAAATTCTTTATTTTTTAATAAAATTAATTAATTATATTAATTTTGTACATACTTTTTTCTTAGAAAATTTAATTCCTATGTTTAATTAATTTAACTTTCTACAATTTATTAGCATCATTAAACAATGAATTCATCTAATATTTTAAAACTCCATATTTTCTACAGAATTTACACCCAACGTTGGGTTGTTTTGACTGCAGTATGTCTTTTAGCATTGTCTAATGCTACAGTCAGTAATTTTAATAAAAACAAAATCAAAACATTTATTTAACTTAACAAAGATTGTCCAAAACATTAAAACAATTTTAAAATTAATTTACAATTATTACCAAAATATTTAGCAATGGATTGCTTTTGCACCTCTCCATGATACTGCAAACGATTTCTACTGTATTAATTTTATTAACACGAGCAGCAAAAGCGAACCTGAAGTTGTGAAACCTGATTGTGATGTTGAAACTTGGAGTTCACAAATTTTCCAACTTGTTGGTGTTCTAACCGGTCTTTTCGGAATGTTTGTAACTGATCGTTACGGAATTCGTGTTTCGGTGTTTTATTTTATTTTCATCTTTATTTTATTATTTTCTGTTTTAAGTGTCATTTTGGCGCTGCATTGAATTTATGTGGGGCTATTATTCGTTTTATTTCCTCATTGCCATTGTTGGAAAAATCTGCTCGATTGCCATTCCTTTATTTTGGACAAACAATTGCAGCAATGAGTCAACCATTTTTTCTTTGTCTTTCGCCTAAAGTTGCAGAATTTTGGTTTGGGGAGAACCAACGTGCATTGGCGAACTCACTTTCATTTATTGGTGAAAATAAATTAAATTTGTTTTGGGAAATTAAAAGCCTCATAGCAGGGTTAGGCATATTTCGTATTTCTTATAGTATTTTATATTTTGCCCAGCCCTGATTAAACAAAAATACCGTAATTTATAATTAATTTAATTATAGCCAATCCTTTTGGTGTTTTTCTTGGATCATTTACACCTGTTACATTTGTTTTTCTTTTTGGCAAAAATTCAAGTAGCAATCCACAAAGAACAGAATTAATTATTCTCTATGTGGTATTTTTTAATTAAAAATGCTGGGGTTTTTCTGAATATATTTTAAAATTTCTGATTCTTCAGAATCTACTTTTGATGATACTCTCTGCATTTACAATGCTATTTTGTCTATTAGTAACAAGGCAAAAGCCCCCAACACCCCCATCGGCTTCTTCAGACTGTGATAAACCAGAATTTTTTAAAGGACTTTTCCTTTTATTTAATTCTCGTACTTTTCTTATTCAAACACTTACTTTTGGAATGGCTTTTGCCCTCCAATGGTTTTTCAAAAAATTCGAAAAATATTTTCTTTTTAATTTTTAAGGTCAATATTCTTTACTGCTTCCAAACAACTTTTAGTTTTAGGTTTTGACAACACTAAAGTTTTTTTTCATTTTAAATTTAAAAAAAAAATTAATTTAAAACAAAAGATAAATTCTGGCAATCTTCTTGCTTCTTCTGCTTTTGCTGGTACTATTTCTACTATTTTTGGTGGTTGGATAGTTGACCGTACTAAAAAATTTAACGAATTTATTAAATTTTCTTATATTGGAATTGCTATTTCTGCGATTGCAATAAATGTGGTAAAACAAAAATTATTTAAAATTTTTTTTTAGAAATATTCCCTTTTATTTTACAGTTACTGCGAAATTCTTTGATATTTGATAGAATATTAGCAATAATTGGTCTATTTATATTTTTTACAACATTAGGGATATTTACTATTCCTGTTTTCCCAATAAGTCTTGAATTGGGAGTAGAAAGTACATTCCCTGTTGCAGAGGCTACTTCTTCTGGAATACTTGTTATTGCTGGGTTTGTTTATAAAAAATTAAATAAAATATTTCTGAGAAGATTATATTATTTAATCCTTCCTTGGAAAAATATCAGAATAAAAATATATTTATTTTAAGTCAATTACAACTATTTTTGCTTACTTTTATTATGCAGTCATTAGAATCTGTTGATTGGATATATGGAGATAAAAGAAATTATAAATGTATTTAAGAATAAAATTAAAAATTTTAAAAATAAAAATTTAGTGGCTATTGATTTTTGGGCATTAAATGCAGTGTTAGGAGCTATTTTTGCATTTTTGCTTCTCCGACCAAGGTTTAAAATTTAAATTAATTATTTAAAATTATTATTCTTTAGATATAATCGATTAGAATATGAAAGAAATATTAAAAATTCTAATTAATTAAAAAAAAAGATATAAATAATCATAAAATTAACAATTTTTACCTAAATAATAAACAAATATATTTAAAAAGAAATTAAATATCATGATGACTATCAGGAGCACTTATACGCTTTTTTTCAAAGAAATTGAGAAATTTTGGATTTGTTAACCAATTTCCAATTGAATAAAGTTTTCGCCCAATAATTCCTCTTTTTTGGTTTTGATAATATTCACTATTAATTACTAATTCATTAATTAATTCTGGATCAATATCTACTTTACTGTGAATTCTAAAAATTTGATAAAAATTATAAGGAATTATTATCTAAATTAAAAAATGTCTCATTGTCAGCCCTGCTCTTAGAAACTTGTCTCTCTATAATCAACTCTTTTCCTCCTTTCCATTTATATAGATTTAATTATATAAAAAACCTATTTCTTGCCCATGCCATAGAACATACAACAACACCAGCACCTGCTACATTTATTCCAGCAATAACCGGTAATTTACGCCAAACAGAACGAGTACATTCAAAGGTTTGAGCAATTAAATCAAAAACACTCCCAGTTGGTAATTTTCGCATTCCAAGTTTTTCGCGATGTTTAAGGAACTAAAATTTATATATTATTTGTATATACATTTAAAAAGTTCAAAATATATATTTTGGTATTTTCTTGTTCTGCCATCCCACCTATTCACGAAAGTACGTAATTACCGAAATATGCAAAAATATGGATTAAGAATCGGCTTTTCGTACCAAAGTAAAAACATCATTTTTGCCTCTTTCTTTAAAGTATATCCACTTAGAAAATATACATTTAAATGTTTTCTCCACCCTTAATAATTGTATTAATAACTTACAGCGCTATTTGCAATAGGAGGAATAGAAAATAAAGGTACCAACATTCCCATTCCAAGAGATAAAGAAACAGCCCTTCCAGTTAAATTTAAAGTGCTAAGTTGACCTTCAAACATTAAATATGGATAAAAAATAAATGTCATTGTAAGCATTTGAGAAACAAATCCAACAAGGGCAAAAACCAAAAATGGCGATTTTGCTGGAATTCGACGAAGTATTTGAAAGAAATTTAATTTTGGATCTAACAAAAAAACATCAGCTGTAAATTTTATTTGCTGAAAATTTGAAAAAAAAATATTAAGTTTTATTAAATTTTTAATTGGATTTCTTAATTTCTCCCATTCCTAAATTTTATTAATTATAAATAAAAAAACATTTAACTATACCAATATAAAAAGCAGTCAAAGTATTCGTAATTGAAATCCCAGTTTTAGACCAAATAATAGCCCGTCGTTCCCAATCATCTGGCCAAGCCAAAATTAATTTCCAAAAATAATCAACCCTTTGTTTTGAATCAATTTGTTTTGTAGACATCCAAAATCTAATTCTAACAGGAGCTGGAGGTTGTTGTTGATGACTAAAAATAAAAAAGAATTTGCGAGGTTTTAACAGAAACTAAAACAATTACAAATAATTAAAAAATTTTGTAACCTTCCTTCAATTTCATCATTTCCTTTAATTTGATTTTGTGTAATAGGAAGTGTTGTTGATGTTTTCCATAATTCTAAAGGATCTGTATTTTTCCAAGACATTTTCTTTTATTTAAATTTTAAATAAAAATAATTAAATTTAAAAAAAGAAAAGTAAATAAAGTCTAAAAGAAAAAGACTTAAAAATAAAAAAACAAAATTGTTATTTTTTTATTAAAAAATTGATATTATGCAGATTGAAATAAGTAAAGCAAAAGCTTTCTTCTTTTTAAATATTAATTATTCAAAAAAATTTTATGAAGAGAAAACTTTTGACAAATAAAGAATTAATGCCTAAATTTTTTTATTAAATAACCGAAAATTTTTATAATTATAAAAAGAGAATAGAACTTCATTGGCTTATTTAAAAAATCGAATTATCAGATTTTCTAAAAGATTTGTCATTTGACATTAAAAAAATTGTTTTCGGTTAAAATTAAAAAAGAAAAACAACAAAAAATTTAACTAAAATTTTCATCATTCCAATTTATTATTACAAACAATTAAAGCATCTCTACTCTTTCCAACACCAATAAATTCAATTGGTACTTTAATATTTTGTTCAATAAATGTAAGGTAATCTCTACATTCTTCTGGTAATTGATCAAAAGTTCTTGCTTTTGATGTGTCTGACATCCAACCAGAAAATGTTTTATATTCAACTCTAATTTTGTGCCAATCATTTATTGTTGCTAAAATAAAAGAGAAAAGTCTTATTTAATTGAAAAATTCCAATCTTATTTCTTGTTTCTGACAAAAAAATATTATTTAAAAAAATGTAAAAAAACCTGGTGGATGTAAAAGTTCAATTCCATCCAAATTATAAGCAATCCCAACTTGTATTTGTTCAAATGTATCCAAAACATCTACTTTTGTAATTGCCATTCTTTTAAAAAAATTCAAAGATTACAGAACTTCACAAAGGAAAGGTTAAAAGCGAATTTCCTCGTTACATTAGATTTAAGTATTTTTTTTAATTAAAAAAATATTTACGATGTAAATCCATTAATAATACAAGAATAACGTAATAAAACCAAATCAAGCCATCCACAACGTCTTTTTCTTCCAGTAGTAACACCAAATTCAGCACCAATTTTTTGAAGTTTTTCTCCTTCTTTATTTGGTGTTTTTCCATCATTATTTAATAATTCTGTTGGAAAAGGGCCAAAACCAACACGTGTTTGATATGCTTTAAATATACCCACAATACGTGTAATACAAGTCGGAGGAATTCCTAAACCTGTACAAGCACCACCTGCTGTTGAATTGGAAGAAGTTACGAATGGATAAGTTCCTTTAAAAATTAAAAAGTTGCTTGATTTAAAAAAATTTATTTTTCACTAGTTCCTCAGGTTTCCTGAAAATTTTTTAAAGTACTTTTTGTTTTAAGTGGAGTATTGAGGGCTACTAGGCCTTGAATATGGGAAAGGAAGGTGGAAACTAAAACATTTCTCCGTGCGAACCAAAGACTAAATTTTTGTTAAGCAACAAAAACGTAGCCACCAAAGTCTTAGTTACAAATCTGTTAAGGGTGTTACAAAATAATATAAGCTTATTGTTAGACATTTAATTAAAAAATTAACCAAAATCAATATCCAAAAGAGTCCCATTTGCACCTTCAACAAGTATAGCACGTCCTTCTTGTCTATATTTATGTAATAACATAGTTGTGTTACAATTTAAACCAAACTTTTTTATTTGAGAAGCGTGTTCCTAAAAATTATTTTGATTAAAAATTATTTTTAGAAAAAAACCTTTAATTTTTGGAGATCAATATCAACATTTGTGTTTATATTTGAAAATATTTTAGAATAAAATTGGACTTGTTCACGATATCTTTAATTTTAAAAAAAATAAAAATGTTGTTAAAATACAAATTAAAATATTTAAAAAATGCTAACAATTAAAAAACCTTTTTTCAAAGTTTTGATAATCGTTTAACAAATCGCCAAGTCGAACACCTATTCTAAAGCATTTACTTGAATATGTTGGGCCTATTCCTCTTTTTGTTGTTCCTAATTTTCTAAAAAATAGAAGAAATTTAAAAAAAATTAAAAATTATTTAAATATTTAAAGAAATTCTAGAAATTACAAAAAAACCTAACGATTTTTCTTCTAATAAAGATTCTTGATAACCATCGGCTTCGATATGTACAGGAAGTACCAAATGAGCGCAATCACTAATAAAAAGTTTTCTGTCATTTTCATCTTCTCCATTGCCAAATTTAAATCCATTTTTTTCAATTTCAGAAAATAAAGCTTCTAAATTAACAACAACACCATTTCCTATAATATTTATACATTCTTTTGTAGCCATTCCAGAAGGTAAAAGATGAAAATCATATTCATGATTATTAACAACAACAGTGTGTCCAGCATTATTTCCTTAAAGAAAAAATTAGAATTTTAATTTTTAAAGTTTTACCTCCTTGAGAACGAGCAACAATACCAATCTAATGAATATTTATTTAAAAATTTAAAAAAAATAACCTTGTAATGACCTATTAGATAATCTAGAACCTAAATTAATTTAAGAAATTATAAAATTCTGTTAAATAAATAAAAACCTTTCCTTTCCCTTCATCGCCCCATTGAGCACCAAGTAATAAAGTAACAGACATAATAAACGTTGGTTATTAAAGAATTATTATTTGTTAAAACTGAAAATATATGGAAAGTTTATTTAAGCAAGCAAAACTTCAAAAACAATTCTGAAAGGATTCTCACCCATTGTTTTCATTGACTTGCTGGATTTAGTTAGCCACTGCCTGCTTCGGGCTTGGGCAACCTGGCTATGATCCAACAGTCTGTCTTAATTATTTTTTTTTAAGTTTATTGTGATATTTTTGAGAATATTTGATTATTTATGAAAAGCCACTGCCTACATATTTAGACCTACTAGGTACATATATTCCGGGACACGTCCACTTAGGCGCGGGCCACTTAGGCGCGGCCACTTAGGCGCAGGCCACTTAGGCGCAAGGCCACTTAGGCGCAGACCACTTAGGCGCGAACCCTTTGTTATAGTTTTTTTCTAATTCATCCAACTTCATCAAAGTTAAATTGGTTCTGGAGGTGCTGTAGTAGTATTTATCTGGAAGAATTGGTTTTGGAAGAACTTGGATTGGAAGAACTTGGAAGAAAATTGGTGGAAAAGGATAAAATTATTGAAAGAACACCAACATTAACTATAAAAAGGTCAAGGTTTCACTTCATTTTTTGGATTTTTAAATTAATAGGGACTTATTCGTTTGGTTGCAGAACAAGATGCTCATCAACAGGTGTTAAAGCACCATATTTTCTTAATATTTTAAAAATTAAGCCTCGCGCCTAAGTGGTCTGCGCCTAAGTGGCCTTGCGCCTAAGTGGCCTGCGCCTAAGTGGCCGCGCCTAAGTGGTCTGCGCCTAAATGGACTGTACCCATATATTCCCGTTGGCGCACGCGTGAAAACCACTTATTTAATATTTTTTCTTTTCTTTCGTTCTCTGTCTCTCTTTTTTTTTTCGCATACTCTTTCTTTTCCAATCCGAGATAAAAAAAATTTTAAAATCCGATATCTCGAAAACCACTTTTACGATTTAAATTTTTTTATAAATTTCATAGGTGATTATTTAAAGATTCTGTACAAAAATTTTCGAGAAGTTTAATACACTTTTCGTGAAGCTAATACAGACTGAGTTAAGATGAAAACAAGGGCAAAATTTGCCGGAATTTCTAAGTTTCCAAATAACTCCCTTTTTTGGATAGAACTCATTAATCCAAGTCAAATGGAGAGAAAATTAACGAGATTGGAGAATTCTGGACAAAGTTATGATCAAAATTTAGTAAAATTTCGTTGATTTTTAAAAACTCGTACCTCTATCAAATGAGTATTTTTTGAACAAATTTTGTGTGAATATGTGGTATGACTACAGTTTGGCAAATTGTGTAGAAATTTGGACCAGGGGTTCTTTAGTTATGGGAGTTACCACTGATAGGTCGAAGGGGTAGGTTAACTTATTGATTAAATTAATAAAACATGTAAAGGATTTAAATATAATTGGTTCGTATTTTATCTCTGAATAAGAACCAAAAATTAAAGTAAAAGGACTTTCTCGTAATTTTCTTTTAACTTTCTTTAAAAATAAGGCAAAACCTGCTAAACAAGATAGAATGAGACAATTCTTCACATTCGAAGTCTAAAGTAAAATTTTTATTTATTTTTTCAATTAAATATATATTTTTCTCTACTTTTTATTAAAATAAGATGTCGTTCTAAATCCAACCATTTTAATAGCACAAATTAGTTTAGCAGGTGTCTCTCCAATTTTCTTTCCATGTAATACCCTTCCTTTCTTCTCCATTATATTTAATTTATTTAGTTCTTCAACTCAGTTTGGCGCATTTTCCTTCCTTCTTAATTCAACAATTAGAGCAAGGCACGAACCGGTATTGAGTAAATTGAGGTATATTTATATAAATAATTGTAGAAGAATAAATAAGAACAATGAAAATGAAAAGTAACGAAACATAGAAGGGTGTAAGGAAAAATGGAAGAACCGGGAAAACAATTATTGACTAATAAAGCTTTTAAAATTTAATGTACTATGGCAAACTCGAGAGAAGATTAATGCCAGGAAATACCAGTACCTCGATATTGAATATTAAAATTATTTTCGGGTTTATCAACCCTTGAAGGTTATTCATTGAGAAAATTAAAAATTTTAAATCAAAGTGTATTTACTAGAAAATACAATGGGAAAAAGGAAAAATATTTACAAATATTCTCGTCAATGATTTTGTTTACCAAATAATTACTAGAGACTGTCGTTTTAGGTCCGAAAAATTGAGAAATAGGTTTCTATTATAGGCTTTTTAAGTGCCAAAATAGGCCCGAATCTTGACTTCATATTTTAAAATTGTAATTTTTCTAAAATTCACATTTAAAAAATTGAAATTTTTTCACCAGAAAACCAAATTTCTGGAAAATTTAAGTCTTTGCATTTTTTATAAATAAATTTTAGAAAATTTTCCTCGAAATTTTTTATATTATTTTTTATCATGATTTCCAAAAATTTTCCAACAAAACCTAAAATAGTTTTTAAAAATGCCAAAATAGGCCACATGAAATATTCAAAATTTCATAAAAAATCTTGAAAAAACTAAAATATGTCCAAAAAAGTCCAAAATAGGCTCAAAACAGGTTTTTTAGGCTCTAATAACTTGAAAAGTACGCAACATCATGCGGTAAAACTTTGTTTTTTCAACTTATCAATCAAAAGTTCTCAAAAAAAGCGAAAAACCTAAATGACGAACTCTAGTAATGACTACTATTTTTCTTATTAAATATTTTTTTTTTGGATATTTCTTTACTTTTAACATTTATATCTTATTTGTTTTACATTATAAAAAAGACAATTATAAAAAATCTCTTTATTTTTTGATTTATCCATTAATTAAAAGACTTATTTTTAATTATTTTTATTATTATTTTAAAAATATTTTTTTTAATCATTTCTTTGAAGGTCATAATTATGTATATATATTAAATGTTTAAAAATTATGTTTTTATTTTAACTATATATTTATTTATTTTTCTTTTTGTCGGTTTATTTTTTATATTATTTATTTACTTAATATATTTATCTTTTAATAAATATTAACACCTTAAATCTGTTAAACATTGCGGGAATTCTTCCTTTCCCTTCATAATGACAGTAGCCTTTTAAAAGATGAAAAGATGGATAAAGAAAATATATATTTTGATATATTAAATATTTGTCCTTCATATTATACCCAATCCTTCTCATTAAATATTTTTTGGAGATTTCTTTTTACTTGCAACATTTATTTTATTTAAATTTTAAATAATCTCTTTATTTTTTTTTATTTTCATTTTACTTTTAAAAATTAAAAATTAAATAAATATATTTGCTTTATCTTTTTTTTTTAAATTATTTAACACCAAAAGTGCCTTTTTGACAAAATATTTTTATTTTTATTTTTCCTCATCATTTATTTTTACTTTTTTACTACTTAAAACTCACAATTGCTTTTAAATTTTTTGCTTCTTTTGTCGGCCAAATCTTTTATTTTCTTTCTTTTATTGCCATATTTGTGCTTTTACTTGAATTAATTGGCAAACAATAAAAAATAAAAAAAAATGCGGGAAAATCTCGTAGAAAGTAAAGAAAGGGTCAAGTAGTTCGTATTTTGAAACTTGTTGGGAAAAAGAGTGAATTGTCACAAAAACATTGAAAAATGCCGCAAAAGATTCAATTAAAAACAAAAGATTTCAAATAATAGAAAATAATTATTTGAATTTTTTTAAATGTTTTTTTTAATTTTTAAATTATTTAATTTTTATTAAATATTTTCTAAAAATTTCTACAAAATTTTAAAACTTTTTTTAAATTTGCCCTATTTATTCATGGCTATTAGTTAAATAATAGCCATTTACATCTGTCTATCTTCTAAACAATTTTCTGGCTTTTTGTCATGCTTAAATAAGCAAACAAATAAAAATATTATTCCAAGTTTAAATCCCCAAAAATGCAAAACAAACAAATAAAATCAACAAAAACAAATATTTGGTAGAAATTGTAGAAATGTCAATATTTTCTCATTTTTTATTATAATTAAGTCACACCTACTTTATTTATCTGAGGTTTTTTGAAATTTTGTGACATCCACAAAGTGTCTGGAAATATTTTTGCTTATCATGATTTTTGGTCAGGAAATTTAGATTTACACCTTTTTTATTGAAATTATTTTAATTATTACTGATAATTAAAATAAACAAGCATTATTCCCCAAATATATATTTGTGTAAATG
>ABLG01002037.1:0-23818 GCA_000172435.1 Meloidogyne hapla
AGGATGAATTTGAACAAAGTTATGACTATTTGAAACTTCGCTGGAAAAACTGTTTTTGTGCTGCTACGGAGGGTAGGCCGGGCATGGTCTTCGCTACACGATGGCCGTGCTTCGCTGGCGGCCATGCCCGTCTTCCTCCGCAGCGGCAAAAGCTTTTTTCCGCGGAGACTGTGTGGAAGGGGTGCATCAACTGATCATAACTTTGTTCAAATTCATCCAATCACGCTTATTTTGTTGTCATTCGACTCAGCTCGACGAGCTCTTTCGAATGAGATATCATTTGTTTTTTCGATTTTTTGACCCCTAAAATGAGCTTGGTCTCCCCTATGGTTTTTCAATTTTCAGGGACCTGTAACTCAGCGAGTTTTCGTCTCCGGCAGAAAATTCTTGCAGATTTGAACTCAGCTCGACGAGAGGAATCGAATGGTATATATTGGACATTTCGAGCTCGGCTCCCATATACTAAAGTACAGCCATGTATTCTTCCAATTCGAAGATGTACAAGATGATGTACATTGTTTTCTCGGAGTTGAACCAGAAGGTGGATAAGGATATGGTTTGCACCCACGTTTCCATTTATAATCAGTTCCACTACAAACTCCTTTGCTTTTAATAAATTTCCAAGCTACATAAGGATCTACCTCTACAACCATCAGAACTTGTTGAACAAGAAAACAAGTCTAGAGCCGAAAATTGAGCTGAAGCATCGTTTCCAGCCGTGTTTTGACCCTTTTTTGATCTTGCAATACAATTACGGTCAGTAAAAGCAGAGGCTGTGGACACAGCCCAACAACTGCCACAATACCCTTGATTTTGAATATGATTAATTATTTGAGCACAGCTTGGCCATTTGGTACGAGCATCAAATTCGATTTTTGTTGTACACCCTCCAGCAGATGCTTCTCCAAATTTTGGAGGTTCTCCTTCTGTAAAATTCCCTTTATTTGTTATTCTACACCCACAAAGTTTTAATTGTTCATTTAAAGGCAAAAGACTCAATTTTGTTACTTCTGCCTTCCAAAACCCCAAGTAAGTCCATTAATTTTATCAACAATATTTTTAACAAGAGAAATATTTAATAAATCGGAATTAACTAATAAAAATAAATTTAAATGGAATAAAATAAAAAATATGTTTATTTTATACATTTTTTTATTTTTAGGGAAAATTGAGGAAAATAGAGAATTTTTAATTTTAAACATATTTTAAAAGCTTTTATATATGTACCTTCGAAATTTGTTTATTTATTTTAGAAAAATTATTTTCTAGACATTTTTGATAATATTTTTAAAATTAAAAAATATAACTAAATTTGCACTTTATTTGGTTAAATTAATTTATATGAGGTTATTCCAGGAGATCAACTAACTCAAAAATATAAGATTACCCTAGAGATCAACATTCATTTAGCGAATCATTTAAACTGTCATTTAAAAAAATCTCTAGGGTAAATTGTTCTTTTTGGAGTTGATCTCGTGGATAGACTCTAAATATTTTAATTGAGACATGAAAATTTATTTAAAATTAATACAGTTGAATAAATAAAAAAGCTTTTATTACGTCCATGTTTTTATGAAAAAAAAATATTTTTTATAATTTATAGAATTTAAGTTATTACATAAAAATATTTTTTTGTACATCAATTGAAATTTAAATAATATTTACATTTTTAAAATTCGAAGTCTTCCTCTATTTTAGGCTTTTAAATGTCATATCCGCAAAAATAAAAAACTTTTAAACAAATTTTATAAGAATATTAATTAAATAAATCGACCAAAAATTGGGTGTGGGGGAAGTCGATCAGACAATTGGGGACCTAATTGTAGAATTTTGAAAATTGAGAAAATCAACTGATTGATTGTTGTACTGGTCTTCATTGTAATGCATTTTATTTCACTTTTTATACTAACAAATATATATTTTCATCTTCACATAAGGGTTAGGAAAAAGGTCGGGTTTTCAATTTTTTCCATTTCAGGTCAAGAATACGGTCAGGGCTTCGTATTTCGAGTTTAGAGTAATCATCTACAACCCTGTTCCTCATTTAAGTGCTAAAATTAAATAAGTGTTTTGTGATTGATTTAATTAAACCGAAAATTATCTTTTTAAAATATTTTTCATTAAATTATTAATCATCAATTTTACATTAGAGCCAACATTCATTTGCATTTTTAAAATAAAATATAATTTTAAATCACCAAACCACACACACATTTATATTTTATATAAAAGCAAAAAAAAGTCAATTTAAAATCAAAGTCAACAAAATCAGAAAAAAATATTTTTTAACAAAAAATAAAATAAATGCCCTTTTTATTTATTGAATTCAACAGATCAACATTTTTTAAATTATTTGCCTTTATTATTTTAATTTTATGTTTTTTTCTGCTTGATTTCTGGATTGATCGACAATTTGTTCAAATTTTTAATGACTGGGAAAATAGGAAGAAAATGGAAGATTATATCAATAATAGAACTTATTGGGAAAAACGTAGTTGGGAAAGGCGTACACAATCGTTTACGTAATTAGATAATTAAAGAAGAAAGTTTATTGTAAAAGTTTTTTTTATTACAATTTATATTATAAAGTCAACTCTTTTCGTATAGGGTTCCCATCTCCAAAACACAAAAACATGGCGCGAATGTCAAAAAACATGGTATTATTTTTGGGGTAAAAACATGGAATCTCCATGGCACTTATTAAATTAGATTAAAATGATGAAATTTTTATACTGTATATTTATCATTTGATTTGACTTGGTTTAGCAATATAGGATTGGAAAGGAATAAATCATAAGCTTTGGAACAATCAAAATTGGGATTACATTTAATAGAAACAAGTGAATTTAGTAATTTGGCAAATTGGTTTCATGGCAAAAAGTATATTTTCATGGCTTTTCCATGGCAACAAGTCCATTTTCATGGCCATGTTTTCATGGTATTATGGGAACCCTGATAGTGCAGTTATCGGTTAAAATGTTCATTACATTCTGGAAGAGAAATTTTACTAATTGGGAACTTCGAAAGAGATAATTATTGGGAGAGTGTTGCTTTACATAGAGTTGACTTTATGAGCATATTTACCTTGAAGAAAATAAAATTTTTGTCCATAAATAAATTAATTTAAAAAATCTTTTGAAAAATGAATTTGTTAATTAAACAAAACAACCAAAAATTTAAATTAAGCAAAGGGATTTGAACAGAGCCCCAACACTTCCCAATTTCCTTAAACTGATTTTAATTTTTATATGGCGCTATAAATGTAATAATGGTGGAGCACCATGCCGGAAAATTAAATTTATTTTTTCTGTTTTTTTGTGTAATTAAATCAACCAAAAATGCTTTAAGGTACTTAAATGTGGAGGGGGAGTGTTAAGGATTTACCTATACTTGTTAGTAGATGTGTCAATACCTTTGCCGACTCGGGATTAACAGGAAGCTAGACCTGATTGCCTCCCCACTCAGGGCGTGCCACCTTTGTAAGTGCTATACAGGGACTACACTAAACCGGCCACCAGCTGCCGCCAGGCATCGAACCTGAGTCTCCCGAAAAGTGCAAGTCGGGTGTGTTAACCACTAACCACAGCAATGGTTTCGAAAATTTCTTTGTTTTTATAAGGTACCTTTGAATTCCTTAAGTTTTTATGGGTTCTGGATCTCTGGCATATCCTCATAAGAAATGCTTTTGTATGTTTTCCAAGTCTTAACGGAAAGTTTAAAGACGAGAGGTTCAATAACGTCAGCAATCTATAAAAATCATTTTAATAAATTAAAAAACTTAAAAATCCATGAAATCTCTTTCGCCCACTTCTAAAAAGATAAAACAAAAAAAATATATAAAATAACCAACTGTACATAAAATTATTTTTAAAAAGACCAACTGTTTTTAATAATAAAATCTAAAAAAATATTTTTTTGTCAGTTTTTCTTTTATTCTTTTATTTTTATCTTCGATTGATCAATCCGGCTAAAAGCAATTTTTATTTTTCTAAATGAAAACATGTTTTGCTTAAATAGCTACAAATTTTGTTTTTAATTTTGGTGTTCTTCAAGGGAGAATCCCCAACTGCTTTATGGGAAGAAAAAATTCACAATTTATGTACGGGGACTTGATTGCGGGGAATTCAAGAAGAGGTACCTGCTTTAAGTGAGAATCTTTCTTATTTTAGGGAATTCTCAATTCGAGCTTTTCTTGTCCGCAAAAATATTTTTTTTTGTCCGCAAATTTGATAGAATTTTGTCCGCATTTTTAATAAATTAAAACACACATTTTATAACATTAAAAGCAAAAATAATTAATTTTTGAGAATTAAAGAAGAAAAAGAAATTTGTTAGAAAGAGAAATACTTTTTCATTTTCTTTAAATTCTTAAATTGCTGCAACAAAACTGTTTGTTGCAGCAAACATAAAAACTCCCTTTCTTTCCCAATATTTTTCGCTATACTTTCTCAATGGTCAGAGACAGTTCCTTGGCTTTTTAGTTAAAGAGAGAAAGAAAGCACTTTTATTGATCGATGTTTTTGGCTGATGAGCACATTTACCATGATCAGCAGGTGGTTGTTTGTACTTGTTTTCTCATTCTCTTTATTTTTGTAGCAAATGACGCTTAAATCCATGCTGTTTTATTTTTAAGCTATTTTTGTTTTAAAATGTTTTAATCATTTTTATTACAATTCAAGTTTACAATTATTAATTACAAATTTTGTAGATATTTAGTAATTGTGTTTTAAGTTTTTATTGTTTTAAGTTTGTAATTTTATGTTTCAAGTTTATTTTTGTTTCAAGTTTATTCCTTTCTCAAGTTTATTTTTTTCAAGTTTATTTAATTTGTTTTTTTCAAGTTTATTTAATTAAGTTTAGTTTTCATTTAATTTTTTTTCAAAAAAGTTTATTTTATGCTCTTATTTTTTATGTTTTTAATGCTTCAAGTTTATTTATAAGTTTCAATTCATATTTTTGCTAATTACAATTTTCAAGTTTATTTAAATTTTAAGTTGTATTTTTACTTTTTTTATGTTAAAATTCAAGTTTATTTAATTTCTCATCATGCTTCAAGTTTATTAAAAATTAATATTTTGCTAATTTTAATTCTTTTAAAAATATTCCTTTTGCTTCAAATTATTTTTTTAAACTTTTCTAATCTTTTCTCCTTCTCCAATTTGTTATTGATCCAAAGAACGCAGTTCTCCCCCATATAACTTTACTTTGTTTACTCTTAACCTTTTTCGGGGGAATATTTAGAGGTGTTTAAATGTTATGAGTCATTCTCCTTCTCATTTATTTATTCACAAAATTAAAAAAAGGTTTTTGCTTCACTTTAATTTTCTATTTATTTAAATTGCTTCACATTGAGCTTTTTTGAATAAATAAATTTTTAATTTTGTTAATGAATCAATTTTCTATTTTATTAAAATTGTTGCCAATAATTAGAAAGATTTTTCTTGGAAAATTATTTTTCTTGGCTTTGGACATTTTTAATTTATTTAATTGCTATTTTATTTTTATTTTTGCTTCTTTGCTTCATTTCTATTTATATTTAATTTTTAATTTTGTTTTTCTTTCTTTCTATATTTTCTTTTATTTCTGTTATTTACAGGTGTCTTAATAAATATTAAAATATATTTTCTTTATTTTATTTACTCAAAATAAAATTTTTTCTTTAATATTAATCTAAAGCTGTAGAAATAAAAATTATTTATTAATTTTCTCTATTTTGCATTTATTTTTTGTTTCTAAAAATGGCAACAAAATGTGCGCGGGAAGAATGTGGGAAAACTGTTTATCCAATTGAAGAGCTTAAATGCTTGGATAAGGTAAAATAAAAAATAAAAATTTTAAATGAAATTTTTAAAATAAATCCAAGGTGTGGCACAAGGGTTGCTTCAAATGCACTGGTAGGTTTTTTAATAGTTGAAGCAAACTTTAAAAATTAACGTTCGCAAACTTAAGTTATCAAAGTTGAGAGATTAATTTAAGTTTGTAAAATAAACCTAAAAATAAACTTGAATTTATAAAAGCAAACTTAGGCTATAAAATAAACTTTTTGTAAAATTTCCTTTAAAATAAACTTGAATACTAAAATAAACTTGAATTTGTAAAATAAACTTGAGATTGTAAAAGCAACATTAAAAATAAACTTGAATTTCTAAAATAAACTTAAGTTTGTGAAAAAATTAAACTTTCTTTTTAACTTTTATTTTTTAAGCTTGTGGAATGACTCTCTCTATGAAAACATATAAAGGATATGAAAAGAAGCCTTATTGTGAAGTAAATTTTATTTAATTTTGATTTTTATAAAATTATTTATTAGGCTCATTATCCAAAAACTGTGCCTTCAGCAGTGATTGACACTCCTGAGATGGAAAGAGTGCGGATTAACACAAAAAATCAGTCCGCTGTGAGAAAATATTTTTAAAATGATTTTTAGAATTTTTAAAATTATTTTTAAAATTTTTAAAATAATTTTTTAAAAATAAAGGTTCAATACCACGAACAATTTGAAAAAATGCGTGGTACAAAAATTGAGGTTGCTGATGATCCAGAAATGAAACGTTTAATGGACAACACAAAAGTCCAGTCATTGGCTCATTATCACGGAGAACACCAAAAGAAAGTTAACCAGGATGCTCATCGCTCCGGTGGAGAAAGCCCAAACCCTGCGGCTGCTGCAGCGGCGGGTTGGTTTTATTTTTAATAAATTGTAAACATAATTTACAACTTATTTTTAAAAAATACAATTGACTATATAATAAGTATCTACAAAATTCTCTTAAGATTGTAAAATAATTACAATTTGTATAATTATCAAAAATCATTATAAACTTAATTGTTTCAATTTTAAATTAATTAAAACTTTTTTTGAAGCTTTTACAATCGATTGTAAAATTTTTAATCTCACAACGTAAAAAAGTTGGAAACTTTTTTACAATTGTAAAAAATAGTAAAAAAAAAGTTTTATAAATATTTACAATTGTAAAAGGGGTAAAAATGCTTCATATTTACCTTTTTATTTAATTTTTTGCTAACAAAAAAGTTTATTTTTGATTTTTTTGCTTCATTAAAAATAAATTACAATTACAATTTATTTTACTTGTTTGGTCTGTTTTTAAAGCTTTCTTTGCAAATGCTGCAACAGCCAATATTCAACCAACGCCTGCTTATGAACCTTCACATAGAGTTTACAATTCTACTTCTATGGATTCGATTGGTTCTTCTGCTCATTCTTCTTCACAAACATCTAATAATACACATTTACATTTAAATTATGTTGGTTTCTTTTTGAAAATTTTTTAAAAAATTTTTTTGAATTTTTTTTATTAATTTTTTAATTTCTGCAATTTTTTTGAAATTTTTTTAAAATATTTTTTTTGAAGATTTTTTTATTTTTAACAGTTTATCAATAATTTTCTCATATTTTTCAGATATTTTTTTTCTCAATATTTACCCACAAATTGAATTTACTATATTTAATCCGTTTGATTAATCAAACGAAAATTAAGCTAAATGGGATAATTTTTTGAAATTTTTAAGAAAATTTTTTTTCTTAAAAATATTTTCTTCCTGGGGCTTTTAATCTTATTTTTTATTTATTTAAAAAATAATTTTGATTTTTTAAAATATTTTTTTTCTAAAATTAATTTTTTTTTTAATTTTTCAATATTTTTATTTTTAAAATATAATTTTCCATGCAGTGTTTATTAAAAATAATTTTTAATTAAAAATAAAATTTATAATTTTTTTTAAATTAATAAATTAACAATAAACAGCAACAAATAAATAATAATGGAAATGAAAATAATCCAAACACTTCATTTAATGTTTATGGATTATTAGCAGCTGTAGATGCAAAAAAGAAAAATCAAGAAAATGAGGGAATATCTCCATATACCCAAAGGTTAATGCAACAAACACATGGAACTATTGTTTATTCGACTGAAATGGGTGGAAGGGGTTGGTTTTTTTTTGAAAAATCCAAAAAAATTTTTAAAATTTTTTTGGATTTTTTTTTCGAAATTTAATAATATTGATTTTGGTCTTTAATTAATCTGTTGATTTTTTTGCAGTTTTTTAAAATAATTTCGAGTGTGTTAACTTCCCTCTGATTTTTCTCTTAGCAATTATCATAATTTTATAATTTTCTTAGATTTCCGTAATTTCTCCTGCTTTTTTCGGCATCGTTTTTGTCGACTAAAATTAGCCAAAAATTTTATTTAATTGATTATGTATACCTTTCCCCAAAACGATTTTCATAAAAATATGAGGCATGGAATGCCTAAATTCTATCTCCCGACTAGGGATCGGACGATACGATATATCATCGAGTTTTTCGAGTTTCGATGTCGAGCAATTCTTATAGAAAATCGATTTGATTTTTTCTCGCTAAAAACGAAAATTCAAATTTCGATTTTTATCGAAAAAACTCGTATCGAAACTCGAAAATATTTTTGTCCGATCCATACTCCCGCCGATTCCCTTCTTTTCGGCCTTTTTTTTTCCTTTCGGCAAAAAGCTAAAAGTTAAACTAAATTTTAATTTTAGTTTCGACTTTAAATTTATTTATTTTAAATTAATATAATAAACAAAAATTTTAATTAAAAAACTTTTTTTTCAGTCTCTCCAACAGAGAAAAAACCAGTCGGTTCAATTGCAGATTATGACCCTATGAGTGGTCCTAAACTTTTTTGAAATAAAAAAAAATATTTAAAAAAAAATTTAGCAGAACAACCAACCAAACAAATAAACGCTTCTGCAGGTGGAGGAAAACCAGCAGCGACTGGTGGTTTTACAGTTAAAGCTTTGTATGATTACACAGCTGCTGATAAAGATGAAGTGAGAAAAAAATTGAAGAAATTAAAAAAAAATTTTTTTTTCATTTTTAAAGGTTAGCTTCAAAGAAGGAGACATTATTGTTAATTGCCAAAAAGTAGATGATGGCTGGTGAGTTTATTTGAGAATAAAATTTAAAAAAGGAGATAAAAAAAAGTTTTTTAAGAAAAATAATTAGTTTTAATGAATAAAAGAATTTTAATTTTTTTTTTCAAATTTTCGAAAATTGTTTCTGGATTCTTTTTTTGTTGTACCCTTAAAGAACTGAATTTTTAAAATATTCTAAATTTTAAAAAGACAAAAATTCCTATTAAAATTGATTTTTTTAAATTTCCAAAAATTATATTAAATGATTTGGGACAATTTTGATATTTTTTTCATATAAAATAAATTTTGTAATTTTTTAGAGAAAAATTATAAAATTCGACTAGGAAAGATATTGGTTCCTGATTAGAGTTCGGCTGGAGGACTCGATCGATATATATCGAAAAAAATCGAAAAAAATCGAAAAAAAATCGACGATATATCGAATCGTGCCAAACTCTAATTATGACCCGGAAAGAATTTTCCAGATTAAAATCCTACCCGTGTTCTAAACCGAAGGTTAGAAAATCCTGACCAAGTTATACCCTAACAGGATTTTCCTATTAAAAGCCTGAAAATCTTGTTTTATATAAAAATCGAGATTCTGGACCACCGAATCATAAAAATCCTGACCAGGGTCGTGTCCTGGTTCGAACTCTTTTTTTGGATTATAAAATTTTTAATCCCACTAAATTGTAAAATTTTCAACTTTTTCATTTTTAAGGTTAACTGGAACAGTACAAAAAACATTATTATGGGGAATGTTGCCAGCTAATTATGTTGAGAAGATAAATACACCGACAGGAATGTTTCGTGTAAAATAAATAAAAAAGAAGAGAAGCCTTTATAAAAATTATTTTGAATTTTTTGGACTTTGAAAAAGCAACGGATAATTTGATTTTAATAATAAAAAATAAATAAAATTATATTTTAAATATTTTATTTTGGCAATTTGTATTTTGTTAAAAAAAAGTTTTTTTAGCATTTTTTTGTGTATTTTATAAAAATAAATTTGATTTAATATGTTTAAATTAGGTATGGTGATTCTTTCCAAAAAAAATCTTTAAAAGATTTAGTTTAATTAGGAATAGAAATAAATATTAAAATCAAAATTAAGTCAAAGTTTTAAGTTAATCAAAATGTCGCATTTAGCGCCACAGGCAAAAATTTTGAACGCTTGGAGCAAGAATAGGACCTCTTCCGCTTTTTAAAACGCGGCAAGGCCCATCCCTGGTTTAGAGCTATGAAATGTCTAATAAAAAGTGCCCTATAAATAGAGTAAGAGTTAGCAAAATTTTGCCTCCGCGACCTTTAGGCATTTATTGCTAGGCGCTTCATTCACCACTATTATTAATAATTTTCGGTACTGTCGAATTCACTTTATCATAAGTTGATTTATATTAAGTTCCACGATTTGATAAACTCAAAAATTAAATAATATTTAAAATTACATATTTTTATTCATGCTTTAGCTAATTTAGATGGTCTATACATGAAACAAGTAATTTAATTAAAATTGTTTTAGAATATTTATCAATGCACAACGAATTAAATATTTTCTTTTCTTTCAGCTAAATCTATATCATTTCCACGTTTTTGTCTCATTTTTTTAAACACAATACCAATTGCTTTCTGCTGTACATGTTTTTCCATCACAACAATCACGTGCATTTCTAGACGGATCACATCGCTTTTCATAACCTGTTGCATTTTTAATACATCCTTGTATTTCATGACAAATTATTAAAGTTAAGAAAATAATAACAATTATTAATAAAAGTTTTCTGTTGGATTTGAAAAACATTTTTTGTTATTTTTTTAAGCTAAAATTTTTATAAATATTTAGAATTTCAAATTTTTGGAATTTTTTAGGATTTTAATTTTTAGATAGGTAACTGCGTTAGAAACTTATTTCTCACAGTTTTAAAACTAGAAATAATAATATATTGTAAAAAATGATTAGGTAAAGCGACCGAACCCATCCAGAGAGAGCTAAGGTTTTCATTTTTGCTTTGTTTATTAGAATAATTGGGCTTGAGGAAACTTCGCCTTCCTAAAACTTTGAAACCTAAGAAACTTTTACTTTTGAATTGAAATTCAAAGCACCTGAAAATCTTTTTTCCTTCACACATGGTAAAGGTGAGAAATAGGCCTCAGAGAGATATTAAGCCTCTTTTTAAATTCTAGCCATTCAAAATATTATAAAATAAAAATATTATAAATTATAGAATGCATCAAACAAACATAGACACGTTGATTTAATGCATTAAATTTATAAACAATTTTTATTATTAATATAATTTTGTTTTGTGCTTTAACCATTTATAAAATTTTATTTTTAAACAAACAAATAAAAATCTTTTGTTATTAAATTAAATGAGTTGGTATATTTAAATGGGTTGGCAATGAGTTGTCACAGAAATAAAAAGTTGACAACAAATGCAAATATTTATGAAAATTTTATAATAATTTTGAGATAACTCGTAGGCTAAAACCAAAAATTAAAAAAAAATTAAAACATTTTAGCCAATAAAGAGATTAAACGAAGAGTGTACAGAATTAAATAAAACTCAAAATATAAACAAAACAATAAAAAATGAAAATAAAAAATAATAAAGAGCACACGAATAATAAAATATTAATAATTGCTTAAGAACAAGATATTTTCGGACTAACATAATTTAGAATTATTTACAAGACAGCATTCTTAAATAGAGATTTAACATGAGATTCATCATTGATTGAAATTGTTGTTATTGATTTTGAGTCGTTGAATAGGTCTCCAAATGACTGTTCTGCTATAATCTTGACGTTTGTTATTATAGCATCCGTTATTCTTGTAAATATTTCCTGAATTGAATTTTTAATCTTAAATTTAATTTTAAATTTAATTTTAAAGTTATCTCTTGATTTTATGTAAAAAGATTTCATTATTTTTTTAAACCTAATTATATTTATAATAAAACAATTGATAACACTCTTTCCAGGCTCACACAGATTACTTAGTATGTCTTTAATATTCCCTGGAGATATATTATTCAATCAGCAATTAGAGGGCGATATTTTAGACAAGTTATTTTATTCGATTAAATAGGGTAAAATTTCAAAAATTATTTCCAAAGGAGAATCTACCGAGAATATCTTTCATTTTGCCTGTTCCTAATAAGTAAATTTCTCGAAGTTATGGGAAACAGTATTTAGCTTATTTATTTTATTAAAAAATTACTGCACCTTTTGATCAGGAATAGATAAATTGCCTTTAAGAAAAACCAATTAGATCCAGATGTATATTTATCGTCCAAAGCTTGAAATCTTCCAAAAATATGTAGCATTTTTGGAGATTTGATAATAAAATCAATAAGTTGATGTAACTTTTGTAGAATCTGTTCTTTTTCACTTTCCAGTAATGTTACAATATTTTTGTGGAATTGTTCTGTTGAAATATAATCAAGGATATAATTGTATGAATCTAAAATTAAGGCAAAACATTTTAATTTACGCTATTAATTACATTAATTTTTAGTAAAAAATTTAAAATTCTGTTAATTAATGCTAAAGTAAAAAATAATTTCCAAACATTTTTCTTGTTAAATATATTTATTTCCAAAAAGATTTATTGTATTTCGATTGATTAATAGATTATCTTTAGCCTATGGAATGAACTTCGTATTACTTAAAAAAATTACAAACCATTTTCCTATAACAAAGTATTCATAAGAAAACCAGCAATGTCTGCTCTATATTTCTTTTCTTCATAAGCACTAGCTACCAAAAGTTTTGCACATAATAAAACTGAATATTTGTCCAGATTAATTTGACTAAGTAATATTCTGTTCAAGTCTGATAGCTTATTGTAGTTTTCAATAACTACACGCATTTTTAATGTTGCAAAGCGAAGAAAAAAATTGTTTATTCCAATACATATTTTCGAGAAGATGAGGTCTCTATTTGTTGAAGTTCAACATCATCGTGAGAGATAATGATCTATCTACCATTACTATATCTTATTTGAATATCATCTCATTCCATAGTGGCAAGTATTTCCTTAGGCCTTTATTAAAATTATCAATTAATATATACTACTGAAAATGTTTGCTTCTAAAATCTAGAATAATAATATTAAACACGTATTAAATGATCTAGCCATTATCTAAATATTAATTAAGAAGAGGAAATATTAGTAGTTTCTAAAAGAGGCGACATTTTTCGTGTGAATTTTATAAAAAATAGGATATTTTTTAATATTTAAAACTTTACTATCCAAAATCGTATATAAGAATATGCATCAATCAAGTAAAATAATTTTAAAAATTGAAAAGAATTTTGTATTAAAATTTATATTTGTATTAAAATTTGTATTTTAAAACCATACATCGAAATAGGGTACTTTATTGATATAGCACCCCCCTCCCCATTTGAGTCTCAAAAATAATCCCTTCCTTCCTGTCAATCAAAAAGTAAGAGATTACTTTTCCTGTCAATCAAAAGGAATGATGAGATTCATATTCTGAATTTATTTATAACTTTTTTCCTAATTTTAATCGTTTATAGGAAGCATGAATTAGATTGATTAGGCTGAAGCATGTACCAAGACCAACTGGCACAGGTCCCGAAACGCGGAAGTATCACTAAAACTAGAAAAAAGTTCTGAAAACACATAATTTTAAATAAAAATTGAAGTTTGTCCTTTATGAGCTCATCATTCCTTTTGATTGACAGGAAAAGTAATCTCTTACTTTTTGATTGACAGGAAGGGATTATTTTTGAGACTCAAATGGGGAGGGGGGTGCTATATCAATAAAGTACCCGAAATAGTTTAGGTTACATTATTTTACTTATTAATATTAAAAATAAATTATACAAATTCTTTTCAATTTTTAAAATTATTTTACTTGATTGAAATGGTGAAATTCTGGGAAACATTAAATTTGTATTTTTCAAAAAAAAAAAATATCCGAACAAATTTTATATGCAATTATTAGTCGGGTCACACTAACATAAAATATTTAGATTGTTTAATAAAAATTTCAATAAAATAAGGCGTGCCGTAAAATAGCGAAAAAGCATGAGAGAGACTCATTGAAAAATCCGATTGAAATTTAAGAAAAATTTGAAGAAATAAGGAAATTAATTAAAATTTCAATTTATTATTAACATTAAATCTATTATTTTTTTATTAAAACTAAATTATAAATAAAAGAAATTCAATTTGTTTAAAAAAAATAAAATGAAAAATTATTTTATATTAAAAATTAATTAAATACATATTTTATTAAAAAATAACTAAAAACTAGGGAAAGAAGGTAAATTGGGTAGAAGAAGAATGCACATCTTTTCAAATTCACATCTTTTTATACGGACATTATTTTCCTTATAAAGCCAAGCCTGCATGTGAAAATGTAGGTGGGCCTGTGAGGGTTTTCTCATAAAATAAAATAATTACGAAACGAAGGAGATGAGTGTTCGCTTGGAGAATAAAAAAATTTATGTGAAAAAGAATAAATAGATTATTTCAAAAAAATTTAAAAAATATAAAAAAGTAGTGTTATATATAGTAGTGTTTTTTAGATCTAATATGGAAATTAAAAAGTCATAAGCCTATAATTTTTTACTAGACAGTATGGATATTGTATCAGTGCGAGAACAGAATAAGAAAATAAGGAAATATTTTAAAATATAAAATTTAAATTTTAAATATTTTAAAATAAAAAAATATTTCCAAAACAGTAAAATTTTTAATTATGCCAGTTTTATTTGAATGAATCATACAATAATTAAAAAAATAAATTTATTTTATTAAAAATATTTTTACATAGTACATCATTAAATGAACAACTTACCATTTCTGTTAACTAAATAGCTATAATTTACATTGTTTATTCATTTTATATTTTTTCATTTTATTTAATATATTAATTTAAATTTATTTAATTTTAAATAATAAAATATATATTATTTAGAAAATTTTATAAAATGATTGCAAGATATTTTACGAGCATTTTATTTATTTTATTTTTTGTCCATCTTAGTTATGTTAATGCTGAGAAAAATCATAATGAGACTAATACACAGTATATATATAATTTAATAAAAATAATTTTAATTAAAAAATATATCCCGATCCTATTATTTAGGTTTTCCTTGGACTCTTTAAATGAATTACATTAATTTTAATTCCGTAAATCTAAAAAAGCAGATCTTCATGTGAAAAAGTTATAATTAAGGTCTTATAGCCTTATTTAGTGAAGGTCTTAGTAATTCCACCAACGATTACTTTAAGTTAAGGTCTTAAAATAACTTCCTTTAAAAATAATTTTAGGAAGATAAATTTATATAAAGATCATAGTTCATTTAATCTATTTTAAGTATTTTTCTGACGGATATGACCAACACACACGATGCAATTCCATATTTAAATATGGATCAATGTATGCTTCGCCCCGATCAAAAAGAACATGGCTCTTTTGGTTTAATCTTCTTTAGACCAGACTTTTATTTGTGCGACAAGTAAATAAATATATTAGATGTTTATTCAAAATATTTTAAAGATTATTAATTTGTTACCCAAGCCAATTGGTCGGAAATAACACACGAAATGGAATTATTGCTTCAATTCCATATCGCCTTCGTGAATCCAAACCTGTGAGCTAATTTATAATTTTTACACTAATCATAGGATTGACTTTTGTCATTGAAGGTTAAAGTTATGAAATAACTCGTGCCTATACCATTGAGGGTATAAACTAGGGATCGGAATTTTTCGAGTCCGATACGAGTTTTTTCTATAATATCGAGAAAAAATCGAGTCGAGTTCAGCACTAGTTTATCGTTATCGAAACTAGAAAAAACTCGACGATATCTCGTATCGTCCGATCCATATTTTAAATATAATCAATCAAGGGCCATCATTGGAAATATACTTTTAGGGAAGATAATTTTATTTCTTAAAATTATAAGAACAATATCACTAAACAATGTGAAGAAAAACGGCAAGAATTTTGTAATGAAGCAAAAAACAAACATTTGTGTTCTTTGGGACAACCTGCTTCAACTATCTTGCATGGAATTATGCTAACTACTGAGTATTTAACTTTGGACCAAACCGAAGTTTATGTTACAACAATTTCACTGTCAATCACGAAAAAGAAGTTTGTTTTTATTTATATTTACACCAAGTTTGTTTGGTCATTTGTCTTTCGACTTCAATGTTTGATTTCTTAACTCAAGAAGTCAACAAACATTGAGTTTAATTTTAAGCATATTTCAATACATCGGATGATTAAAATATAAACTATAAATTTAGATATACAATAGAAGACTTCCTGGATTTCAACATTGAATTTGGCAAGAAAGATGATGTAACCACTTATATTTCAATAAGGGAAAACATATTTGGATGTCTGTAATTTTTATACAATAAGATATTTAAAATTCCAATACAAAATTTAAAATCTGAAGAAAATTCACAAGAAAATGAAATTTTTATTAGTTACTTATATTAGTTAGATTATGAGTTTCCCACAAGATAAGTGGTTAAGGATTCCTCTAATCCTAATCCTATTAAGGATTTTCTTCGAAATATTTTTCGGTACTTTTCTGTTATCTCCCCGCATTTTCCTTTTCTTCTCCTTTCTTCTTTTCTCCTTTACAAAATGGTCAAAGGCAAATGGTCAAAATGGTCTTTGGGGATCTTGGTAAGGTTTTTTGAACACGCGTTAGCGTGTTCATTCAAAATTTGGCTTCCTATAAACGATTACAGAATAAATTAGGAAAATTTTAACAAATAAAGCCAAAATTTGAATGAAAATGCTGACGCATATACCAAGACCAGCTGGCCATAGGTTCCGAATTGGCAGAATTTATGCGCAGGCAAGAAGCTAAAGAGGAAGATTTTTTTGAGCTTTGGCCTCCAAAATGATTTTTAATTCGCTTATATTTATTTAATTTTGATAAACTATAATTGCCTTTATTCCTTTGCCTGACCATTATTTTCCTTGACCATCTGTCATTTTAGGAGAAAAGGAGAAAAGAAGAAAGGAGAAGAAAAGGAAAATGCGGGGAGATAACAGAAAAGTACCTATTTTTCTTTTTTATCAAAATATATTTCCAAAAGTATCAAATTTGTTTTAAAATTATGAATTTTTAGTTAAATACGAAAAATTAGAGGATGTGATTTTTGGAGAAGATTTAGTTAAAGAATATATGTCCAATGTAGAAATTGGTGCTTATTTACATAAATATGCTGGTCTTTGGTCCCTTGGTTTGGATTTGTTACCAACAACAACACAACGATTATTACATTTATTTGTTTATCGAGGCTGTGGTTGTGCGATTGACGTTTGGGTAAATATTAAATTTAATATAATACATATAAGGGTAAAAAATTATTTCTTAAAGTAAAGAATAGCCTCAAAAATAGTTTATTATTACAAAATGACTGAACAATGCTAAAAAATTTTTTGTGATAAATAAAACCCGAGAGGTAACACTTTTTCTGACAAACTTTTAATGAATCAAAAAAGTCTTTCCTATTTCCTTTTTTTTCTTCACGGGTCCGAAAAATATCAAAACATAACATTCTCTCTTTAATTATTTAGTTCAAAACCCCAACAACACCAGACTCATTATTGCCCGAAAAACCTGAAATATCAAAGTCAGATGGAAGGGGAGGATTATTCAAAGATAAAGATTGTTCTAAAAGATTTACAAATGAAATAGTACACTCATTGGGAAACATCAGTGCAGGAGAGAAACTTGTTAGCTTTAGTTTGTGGAGTGGAAATGAAGGAAAGGAGGGTTTAATTAAAATTTATAACGATTCTAAAAATGATCTTATTGACTACAAAAATGATATTTTTGTAATACACTTTTATGATGATTTTATTGTATTTTTTCCATATGGAGTAAGTTTTTTATATTTATAAAATAATACCAAAAAAACTCAATGAAACCCTCAAATAGGATGGCATCTAAAAAGAGGGTAATTTAATAGGAATGGGGATGAATAGAGCCATCATGGAAAAAGCCCATACCAGATACATATTAGAAAAAGTAATACCTAAAAGAATTGGTAAAAATTCGAAAATTTTTATCTTGTTGCTAAATGAACCCCTACAAAATCACCCTCCAAAATCACGCAGAAAGGTTTCCTTTGTTGGCTGTAGTACAGTATACCGGAGACAACAGTTTGACTCGAAACACATACCATTCGATTTGTCTTGACGAGCTGAGTCGAATGGTACTGCTCCCTATATCCGGAGATGCCTGTGGACCGAGATACAGGTCCCTGAAAATCGAAAAACCTAAGGGGGGACCAAGCTCGTTTTTGGGGTGAAAAATTCAAAGATACAAATTATAGCTCATTCGAAAGAGCTCCTCGAGTTGAGTCCAATGACACCAAAATCAGCGTGATTGGATGAGTTTGAACAAAGTTATGATCAGTTGTTGTAACCCCTCATGTACGGTCTCCGCGGAAAAAGGTTTTTGCCGCTGCGGAGTAAGTTGGGCATGTCGAGCGGAACGACGCGGCGACCGTAGCGAAGCACGGCCATCGTGTAGCGAAACCATGCCCAACCTACCTACGGAGCAGCACAAAAACAGTTTTTCCAGCGAAGTTTCATTTGGTCATAACTTTGTCCAATATCGTCCATCACGCTGTTTTTGGTGTCATTCGACTCAGCTCGACGAGCTCTTTCGAATGAGCTATAATTTGTATTTCGATTTTTTGACCGTAAAAATGAGCTTGGTCCCCCCTATTGTTTTTCAATTTTCATGGGACTGTATCTCGGTCCACAGGCATCTCCGGATATAGGGAGTAGTACCGTTCGACTCAGCTCGTCAAGACGAATCGAATGGTATGTGTTTCGAGTCAAACTTTTGCCTCCGGTATACTGTACTATATCCTTAGTGTTTTTATTGGAATGCTTAGTTCCAGTTGTTTTTTTTTTGCAAAATTTTTTTGAAAATTTTTTTTTGCAATTTTGTTTTATAAATTTCTAACTTAGCGAGACGAACATAGAAAGGTTGAAAAAGTTGCAGAAAATTTGCTCGCAATTGGAGCGAAAATAAAAGTTACAGTAATTATTAGTAAATACTATATTTGGATATTAATTGAAAGTGATGATGATGTTTTTGTCGAATTTACATATAAATTTTGGCCACTTTATTGGTGGAATGGAGATTTTTTGAATAATACTGAAGTAAAAATGTCAATTAAAGGTGATTTTCTTATGGTCACGCCTTTGATTATTGATACGCTTAATGATGAAGATAAAATTGAAGTAAGTGATATATTTTTAAAAAAAATCATTTATTTTAAGATTTATATAAGTTCATTTTTAGTGGTCGAATGATATGAAAGTTGTACGAGAAATGCCATATTCATTAGAGATAAGTGAAAGTACAACTACATCCATTAACTATCGTTTCTATTGCATGCTAAACGATAACGCGACAGCTTTTGATATAAAATTGTTGAACGGTGTGGAAGAAGTGAATCCTTATGGTAAATTTATTTTTTTGTTAAAAATACTGATTTTGTAGTATTTAAGTTGGAACAGTTATTTATGGCTTGGATGTTAATAATAATTTAACAAATGTCACAATTTCTACAGACAGTTGTACAGATGATGATTGTGTATATACTAATTTGGATTTTAAAAGTTTTGTAAAAGGAAATCCTCTCGAATGTTTAATAGAAGTAACTAAAAAAGGCAGAGATATAACTATTGAAACATTTATTAATGGAGAATATGTGAATGCTAAATTAGAGAGTAATTTTAACATCTGGATGATTAATCGAATTTCGGTAGAGTACAAAAATGCAAGAAATTGCATTAGGTTGAAGTGTCGTGCACACTTCGGAAATATATGTACAAACAAACCATACCATAGTTTAAATATTTCTGAAAATTCAAAACCAACGTTTGTATTTCGAACCCTGATTCGCTGCCCCTCTCACAGAGTCGGAAGTTTTCTTTTTTTCTGGATTCCATCCCTATCATGTTTTTCGAACAGCACACCTATTATATATTTATTATTTAGGTGGGCGGTGACATTCAGCTCTTACAATATCGTATTGATCCTAAAGGAGAACAAATAATGCAACCTGATCTTGTTCATAGGAGAGAGATAAAAGAATTGAAAAGTTATGGAACCATTGTGTGTTTTGAGGCCTATGTTCCAAGTGCAGGGGACATGGATAATTATTTTATTTTTCAAGTAAAATTAATTCACGACTCTCATATAAGGAAGCAAAATGGTAACATTTTTAATAATTTATATAGTATTTCTAAATGTTTAACTTGACAAAGATGTTGTCACCGTGCTTGAGCTAGAGTTCGAGTTCGAGCCTACACGATACCCGGCTCTTGGAAAGAATTTTAAACATATTAAAGGGGAATTATTTTCTCTAACTGTGCGCAGCTATGATGGAACTTCGAGGGAATTTAAACTTTACCCAAACCCAATTGGACAGACTGGAGTGCCAATATTTATGCTAATCTATGCAAATAAATATTTCTACACTATTAGTGTTAATGGAGGTGATTACATCCACTACCCACATATTTTTCCTGTATGGTCAATAAATCGTGTTGAGGTAATTTTTTGCTGATATATAAAATAAATAAGTAAAATTCAAGTGTATACGGAATTTTTAATATGGCTAGATTGAAATTACTATCGTTAATTTTTTAGATAAAAATGAAAATGTATTTCTAGATAACAGGCAGTATTACTGAAGTTCGCTTTAATGAACATGATATAAAGTCAGAAAAGTGCCGGAAGCTTGAAGAAAATTTTGACAAATTCAAATTGACTAAAAATATCGCAATGGTAAAAGGAAAATTAACGAGCAAAAGTGTCGTCAGCATTTTTGGGAGAATACCGAAGTCTCTTAGAAAAAGTGTTAAAATTTATTTTTTACATGCAGCAATTCAATGGGACATAAAATGTATATATTTTATTAATATTTATGGACAAGAAAGAATTGGCAATATTTAATTACCCCATTAAATTCCAATAATATTATCTTTATTCAGATGGCAATACAGTCTTCCAAATGAAAATTACAAGAAATACAGTATGTATAGACTCATATACGGTAAAAATATTTAAAAAAATTCAATTTAATTAATATTTAACAGAAAGGAGAATGGATTAATTTAAAAAGAAAAACTCTCAAATGTCACAACCATCCAGATTTACAAGAAGGAGAAAAAATAAAATTAATTTTTACTTTTGCAAATTCCTCAGTATTTTATATATTGGAAACAAAAGAAATTGCAGTTGAAAATAGTTTTATATTGGATATTCCCTATTTCTTTGACTCAATATATTGAGGTGAGAAATATATTTGTTTTAGTTTTAAAATTAAAAATATATTTTTTAAGGTCAAAGAACTTGATATAACAGATTTTGAAAGGCCTATAATAATAGAACAATAAAATTGATATTAATTATTTAATAATTTGAATTTAATTATTGGGATAATTAAAAGGGGGGAGGGGGAGGGAAACGGGAAATATTTTCGGGGAGGCTGCGATAATTAAATTAATTTTTGCGGAGTGAATTTCAAAAGTCTCAAATACCCTAATTCTCTCTCTCAAAACCCTAATCTCTCTCTCAATTACCAAATACCCTAAAAAAGTACACCCTAATATTTATATTTCCCAAAAATTAAACTAATATATATGTTATAGAAATTAATTCAAAATAACGATAAATAGATTATTTTGCTAAATGTATAAAACTTGTTAGAAATAAAAAAATTTTGTTTTATTATAAATTTTAAAAATGATTAAAATACATTTATAAAATTTAAAAATAAATTGCACTTGTTTTCTAGTTGTCCACAAATAATAATAATTAATTGAGGAGGATTTAATTGTATAAATTATATATTAGTAATCAGTCCTGAGAATTTCAATTAAGAGTTGAAATTAACAAGTCCCGCATCGGGGCCCAGAACTTTTGAAAATAATTCTAGCCGGAGCTTCCAATACTATTGGCAATATAATTAGGAGGTGGGACAAGGAAAGTCTCTCAAAAACATCAAATCCTTAAGTACAAAATTATTAAAAAAAATTTATTTTCAAATTTAAAGGTTTCAATTCTGGAAAGATTAGAACTCACGCAATCTTCTCCAACTGCATCTCCTCAAACGTCTGATCCGAATTCCAACAATTCCGTCTACTTATCCAGCCTGGTAGATCAACTCCGTGCTGAAATCAAGGAGAAGGATGGGCTGCTTGAAGTGAAGAATAACGAAATTGCAGAGTTGAAAAATCGTAATGTTGAGGTTTGGAATTTGCTGCCAAAACTTCTCATGGATTATTGGCAATGCGTGGACAATCCCAGAAAGGTTAAATAAAATTTAATTATAGAAATAATTAAAAATAAAATAACATATATTAATATTTTTTGCTAAATTAAATATATTTAAATTACCTATTTTATATTTATATTCCCAAAAAATATAAACAAAATAATACATAAATCATATATGCCGAAATGGATAGAATTTGGTCAAAATAGATAAAATTTTATTATTTTATATATTCCATTTAATATTATTATTGATTCTGATAATTAAAAATATTTAATAAAATAATAATTAAAATTTTTATTTTTAAAATTTTATAATAAAACTAAATGTTATAGATTTTAAATTTATATTATTTTAAATTTATATTCCCAAAAAAATATAATTAAATTAAAAAATATAAACAAAATAATACATAAATCATATATGCCGAAATGGATAGAATTTGGTCAAAATAGATAAAATTTTATTATTTTATATATTCCATTTAATATTATTATTGATTCTGATAATTAAAAATATTTAATAAAATAATAATTAAAATTTTTATTTTTAAAATTTTATAATAAAACTAAATGTTATAGATTTTAAATTTATATTATTTTAAATTTATATTCCCATAAAAATATAATTAAATTAAAAAATATAAACAAAATAATACATAAATCATATATGCCGAAATGGATAGAATTTGGTCAAAATAGATAAAATTTTATTATTTTATATATTCCATTTAATATTATTATTGATTCTGATAATTAAAAATATTTAATAAAATAATAATTAAAATTTTTATTTTTAAAATTTTATAATAAAACTAAATGTTATAGATTTTAAATTTATATTATTTTAAATTTATATTCCCAAAAAAATATAATTAAATTAAAAAATATAAACAAAATAATACATAAATCATATATGCCGAAATGGATAGAATTTGGTCAATGACGCCAAAAAAAACTTGCGCCCTAGCTGCATCCAAATTAACAATAAACAAAATAGCCACACCCTTTTTTCTTTTCTCTTTGCATGACGCCAAAAAAATTTCTTGCGCCCAAACATGCCGGACAAATATTAATTCTAAAATTATATATAGGATTATGTAAAAATAGATAAAAAATTTGAATTATTGATTTTAATGAACTTGTTTACATATATCCTTAAGATTTTTATTTGAACCACACCCCTTTTTGCATTAATAAATGAAAATGAGAGAAAGTTTTTTTCTCCTTTTCTTCTACACATTTTTTTTAATTTTATTTTTTCCATCTCTTTCTAATATTGAAATCAATCCAAAAACAAAATTTGTAATTTTACTAGAGCGATATTTGTGGACTGACATTTGCGAACATCCATTAAGCCTAATATTATTAATATAATTTTCGGACCAAAAAATTCTGATTTTATCTGTTTAATATTTAAAATATATTTTAATTAGTCTACTCTCTCCTTTGCACTCTTTTATTTTGTTTATAATATTTTTGATGGATTTTTATTTTATGGCTTCTTTTCATTGGTTTTACTTTTTATATTTCTAAATCATTTTTTAACCCTGACCTACATATTTTCTCATTTAAATAAAAA
>ABLG01002036.1:0-23857 GCA_000172435.1 Meloidogyne hapla
TTGTATATGTTGTGGATAAGAAATAACTTGAAGAAAAATAAAAATATTTAAAAAAATAATACCGTTTAATTCCATCTTTTTCAAAAACACATCCAAGTGTGTCTATAATAGCACGACCTGATCTAATAATACATTGACGTTTTACTCTATAATTTGTTGTTATTAAAGAATAATTTTGTTTTAAATCTTCCCTTAAAAATTAATTAAAATAAATATTTTTTTAAATAAAATAAATAAACCATTTACAGTCAATAACCCTTTCTACTCTTCCTTCAGAAATACAAGCAACAGGCTTTATTAAATGTCTTTTTGGACGTATTTCACATTGAAAAACAGTTTTATTTAATTCAAAACGATCACCATCAAATAAATTTTGATTTTTATGAAAACAACTATTTTAAATTAATTAATTAATTAATTTAAATATTTATTTATTTACCCAATACATGTTTTTTCACAATTTGAAGAATCAATTCTTTTTTTACAATAAAAAATAAAATCTCCTTCCTTTTAAAAAAAGAAAATAATTTAAAAAAATAGTTTTATTTTTTCAAAAAAAAAAATAATATTAATTTTTTTGTATACATACATTAGTATACATTAAACATAAATTTAGGTAGAATTATTAAGTGTTAAAGTAATAGTAAAAAATATTTGGATAAACAAAAATAATTATTTTAAATTAAAAAAAAGGGTAATAATTTGAAACAAATAATTAAAAATTTAAAGTTTTGGAAAATATTATTTGAATTTATTTTTAATTAATTTTAATTTAAAAACTAACCGTCCATTGTTTTCCAATTTTATATCTTTTTCCATCATTAGAAATACATTCAATAGCTAAAATATTTAATATTCCATATTCATTTTTTTGACATTCATAAACTGTTTTTTCTTTAATTTTTTGTTCTCCAATATTTAAATTAATTTTTGTTTTATTATTTTCATTAAAAATACAACCAATTTGTCTCTTTTTTAAATAAATACCTTCCCAGCACATTCCCATTTAAACTTTAAAAAATATTTAAATAATTTTAAAGATATCCCCTCTTCGTACATTTCCATCTAACCAATTTTCTCCAACCAAAAAAGTTTTATTTTCATTATTCTAAACATCCAACAGTTTTTATTTTAATTAAAGCAGACCAAAGAGTACATTCAACAACAAAATTACCATTTATAAATGTGTTATTTAAAGGAATTCTTTTTCTTTAGAAAAAAATAAAATTGAAATATTTATTTAGTTAAAAAACTCTTTTTCATCAATACATCCAGATGGAATTAGTTTTCCATTAGAACATAAATACCAATATTTGCCTTGAAATAACATTTTATATTTTATTATAATAATTTATTTTATTTAATTAAATATATATTAATTCCTTTATTCTTTTTATTCGTTTAATTTTAATTCTTTTTAATCTTAACTTTAAAAAAAAAATTCTTTAATTATTATAAAATCTATAGTTAATTTATTTCCACCTCTATCAACAATTTCTCCTTCATTTATCCAACGTTCATTTTGTCCATTAGAATTACTCCAACAACGAGATGAAGATAAAGATTCTATTTTTTTCTCAATTTCTTCATTAAAAATAAATAAATCTTCTTTTGCAAATAATAAATTAAATAAAATAATTAAATTAAAAAATAAAAAGTAAATTATTTGCATTTTATTTAAAAAATATTAATTTAAAATAATTTTAATAATAATTATTATTTTCAGTATTTATTTATTTATAATTGTTCCACCTTTTCCAAAAATTATAATTAATTAATTTAGACAATTTTTATTGTTCGTTTATTTTTATAATATTAATGCTTTTCTTAATTGCTTTTGTTTTGTTTTGTTATTATTTTTATAAGTTTCACTTTAATTAAATTTTGATTAATGAAATAAATATAATTAATTATATATTGTAAATAATTATATAAAAAATAATAAATTGTAAAAGTAAAAAATGGACAAAATTTTTGAATCAAAATTAATTAGAAATTAACAAAAAAATGTTTAATGGGTTTTTGTGCCAAAGAAGGAAAATTAACTATTTGAATTAACTAATTTTGCAAAGTTTTCTTTTATGTGTTTTTTATCAAAAATTGAGATTAATACAAAAATTTAGAGATAAGTTTTTGAGAAAAAATCTTCAAATTGATTGAGCCATAATTAATATACGGTAATAAATTTTTACTAAAAATTGAATTTCATTTAATTGGCTAAATGTTATTAAATAAAGGATAAATTGTCATTTTCTTTTTTTCTCTCTTCCATTATCTCAATTATAATTAGAAACTTTTCAGACATTTTTAATTTTCTGAAAATCTTTTGAAAGAAATTATTCTTTAATGGCAAATGCTGGTGAAAGTTTTGAAGATTTTGGTGAGAGTTTAACTGTTACAATTGCTTTAGATTTGCCAGAATCTGAAAATAATATTAAAAATAAAATAATTAAAACTTCTATTGATGATATTGAGGTTTTTATTTAAATATTTTTTATTTATTTTTATTTTTTTAAGTCTAATGAATTTTCTAATTTTCTTTCAATTCCATTACCAATTTCACCTTTAGAATTAATTTCAAATTTTCAACAACAAAATTCTTTATTTTCTTCTATTTTAATTAAAGATATTTCACAAGATTTAACAAATATTTTGGAACTTCGTTTAGGTTCTCCTTCTTGTGGTTCTATGCGAAATTGGGAATTTTTAGCAGCTTGTTTGGGTTTAAGTATTGATGAAATTGTTGGATTGAGAAGAAATGAAAGTAAAATTTTTTAATTTAAAATAATATATTTTTCAAATTAATTTTTTATGATTTTTGAAGATCCAGTAAATATTTTACTTCAAAAATTTGCTAATGAGCATTTTCTTAAATTATTGGAGATAATTGGGCAATCTGGACGTGTTGATGTTTTACTTTCTTTACAACCATTTATTGGAAAAATTTTAAAAGAAAGGTTTTTTACAAATAAATTTTTAATAAAATAATTGAAATTAATTTTAGAAAATTATTAAATAAACAACAAAATCAAACAAATGATTCTGCTCTTTTAACTTTTTCATCAGATTTTCAAAGGCAAAGTTCTTCATTTTTACAAGAACCATTTATTTTTATTTTACATCACGAAAATAAAAATAATAAAGATTTAAGACGTTTAAATAAAATGTTTACTAAAAATATGGAAAGATGTGCTTTAGAAAAAGGAAAAAAAGTAATTTTAAATAAAATTTTAGAATTTTTAAAATATTTTTTTATCTTTTTGTAAAATTTTCTCAATTTCCAAACAAATTCTTTAAAATTCCTTATTTTAAAGCCTTTTATTAAATTTCTTTTAAAAGGTTTTGGATGTTGATAATTGTTTTTCTGGTGAAGATTTATTTGGTTCTCTTCAAAAATATTTTGAACGTGCTTCACAAATTCTTTTGGCATTATCATCTGATTATTCTGAAATAATTTGTTCAGATAATGAACAAACACAAGAATTGGATCAAAAAATACAATTAAAACGTTATTTACATCAAATGACTTTTCAAGAGGTTTTTTTAATTTAAGAAAATTATTTTTAAATATTTTTTTTAGGTTTTGTATAATAGAGGTGAGAATAGACGTTTTAGAATACTTTTAATGCGAGGAACAGGACCGGAACATATTCCACGTGGTTGGCCTAGTAATACTTTGGTAGATTTTTACTTTAAAATTTTTTTGAGAATTTACATTAAATTTAGAAAAAATTAATTTTAATTTTCATCAATTAAAAAAATTATTTTATTTTCATTTTTTAGCATTATCGTTTTCCAGAAGACTTCTCTGAATTGTGCACGCGTCTACTTGATGGTGAAGGAGAAATTTAATATTAAATAAATAAAAATTGTAAGAAAAAAATTAATTACAAAAATGCTCAAAATTTATTTGTACATATTTAATTACTTAAATTGTTGTAAATAATTTATATACATAAAATAAGAATTTCTAAAAAGTGAAGAAAATGAAGCAGGTCAAACGTAGCATTTTTAAATTAAAGAGAAAAAAGAAATAAGAAGAGGTTTTTTAAGAAGCTAAATAGAAAGAATGTAATTAAAATGTGTTGACTGAAGCAAAAGAAATGATTAAAAAGAATTACTTTAAATTAATTATAAATTAGTGCAATCACCGAAAAACAATTAAAAAATATGACGATTTTATATTAATTGGGTTAAATGAACTAAAACCCCATAAATGTTGGTATTTTAAAGTAAAATGTTTTTCGATTATTCTTATAAAAATATTAAAGGAAAGCAATAGAAAAGAATTAAATATATAAAAATGTTATGTTTGATCGGCCTTGCAGAAGTGATATGGCGATTAAAAAATAAATGAATAAAGACTTCAAAGACATTAATTATGCTCACAAATAAAGATATGTTTTTCTCTCTCATTTAGATTCAATTTCTATTTAATTCAAAAATTGCCTCCAATGAAGATTTTAATCCAGCAATACTTCCAAATAATCCAATCGAAACAAAGAAAAAATTTAAAGCAAATCGCCTGAAGATTGGAGATAAATTTCTTTTGTTATTTTCTTCATAATATTCTGATAATCCCATTGAAAGAAAAGTAAATGTGTCAATAATTGGAGGAAAAATAAAAGCAAGAAAAACACCTCCACTAAAGCCAACAAGTGGCTAAAATATAAAAATAATTTAAATTAAAATTAAATTTCCAACCATAATATGTTCAAGATGTGGTACAAAAATTGAAATTAACACTAAAATTTAAAAATAAATTATTTAATTAAAAAATAATTTTTACTAGTTAAAGCCACAAGACTTGCACGAAATGTATATTCTCCCACTCGTAACATTGTTGAGGAAGGTAATAAATTCGATAAACGTTTACTCAATGGTGGCCATAACATTTGTATTGTGACATATTGTTGAAGTAAAAAATCGAGGAATGAAATAATTGTGAAAACAATTTTAACAAAAGTAAGTAAAGATGTTGGAGGAAGATTTAACGTGACAGAACCTTGAATTTCATCACCAAATTTAGAATAACCAAGAAATCCAACAGCAGAATCAAAAATTGCTGTTAAAGCCATTCCTGTAGATAAAACACCAAAAGGGCCAAGCATTTCTGAAGGATGTCTCATTTTATTTTCCATAGGTAATACTAATGCTTGTCCTTCAAAACAATAAAGAATAGAACCACAAGCAGTGAGTACACCTGATGGAGAACCAATCCAAGGAAGTTGAGATGTTTTGTGTGGTGATTGAAGTAAATGCTACAGAAAAAATATTAATTATATTTTATATAATTTTGGTCAAAAAAATATCGGAATATAATTTAATTTAAAGTCAATGCTAGCTAATTTTATAAAAAATACATAAAATATAATTCCATAAGCTCCAAACATAAAAAAATTTCCAATTGTATTTAAAATTGCAATTCTTTGTAATGTACGTGTAAAATTCACTAAAACCATTGGAGGGAATATAATCAAAGCCCAAGCAAGTGCAGATGCATGAAAATTTGTAAATTGACCGAATAACTAAAATAAATAATTTAAAAAATTTTTTTGAATTTTATTTAAAAAACCAAATACCTCACGTAAATGTACAACAATAAAATCATATTTAATACATCCAATACCCATTAAAAGAAGAATTATTGTACCATTAACAAAGAATCTTTTCAAAAAATAATTATTTTATTTTTATTTTAAAATTTCTAACTTTGCTGGTTTTGCCCATTTTTGACTCCATTCAAATCCACTTTCAATTAAAGCTGCTTCCATTACTTGTCCATAATTCATTGGTTCATTATCATTTAAATATTTTTTATTTTTTAATATTTTTTCTCCATTTTCTATTTCATTATTTAAATTTTCTTCTTTTTGGTTTTCATTAAAACTTTTTCTTTTTGACAAATAATGTGCACTTTTAACTAATAATCCCATTGTTAATGTATTGAGAAAACCAAAAATAAAAACTAAAAAAAATCCAGTCCAAAGACCTGCCTGTTTAAAAACTATAGGCAAAGTTAAAATACCAGAACCAATCATTCCTTTCATAAAATTGATTAAAGTTAAATGAGAACTTTAAAAAAATAATTTAAAAAAGAATTTTCTTTTCTCTTACGAAAGTCCATCTTTACGGCTTCCCAAAATTTTATTTTCTTGTAAATTATTGTTGTTCATATTCTCTTCATTTAATGTCATTTTGTTGTAAAAATTAATTATAATCTTTTATTAAATCATTTCAAACTAAAAAATAAAAAAAAAATATTTTTAAAAATTTTCTAAAAATAAATTCATTATTGGGGTTCTCCTCTTTTTTTTTTTAATATTTTCTTCAAATTCCTCTATCTAATCCCCTCAATGCAATAATTTATATTTATGTATATCCGTTACATTATTGAGGATTATAAAAATGAATTTTGAATAAAAAACAAAAACTTTTAAATATTTATTTTTGCAAAAAAAAATATTTTTAAAAAATTTTCATAAAAATTGTCAAAAAATTTGATTGATAAAATAATCTCTTAATTTTATCAATAATCGTCACCTTTTAAAAGAGCCAAAGATACGAGTTTATTTTGGGAATATATTTAATAGAGATAATAAAAAATTTACCAAATGAAAAAAAAAGTAAAGAGAGACCAACCGCGTGTTTGTTTTATTTCTGTTTGTTTAAATATCCAAAGTTCATTTTAATGATTAATTGAAATTAATTTAATTAAAAATATAAATGTAATAATAAAATTAATTTTTCTTAATTAAAAAAGGGAAAGGACAAAATAAAATATTTTTTGATTATTATTTTTAAGGGAATATGTATATAAATATTGTTAATAAATATTTTTATTGTTAATTTGTTTTTTCTCAAAAAATGTTAAAAAATTGTTTTTATCTCTTACTTTTATTTCTCTTACTTCCAAAATTTTCCCTTTTCTTTTCTTTCTAACTATTAGGGCTTAAATTGATTCAGCTGTCTGTTATTCCCGTCTGGCATTTCCCTTTCTACCAGTTAGAGAAAGAAAGACAAAATTAATGAAAGAAAAAAGGGTTGACTTTATTTAAACATCATTTCTTTATTTTTGTTGGATGTGTTTATTAATTGGACTTTATCCTTTAAAAATTTTTGAAAGAAATTACTTCTCTCTTTCCTTCATTTATCATTTTTTTTTGTTATTTAAAAAAATAATTATAAGTACAAATAATCATAAATTTTTTTTATTTTTTTTATTTAAATGCATTTTATCTATGTTTATCATAATTTTAAATGACAAAAAAAGTTAAAGTTAAATAAATTAAATGTTTTGAAAGATTTTTAGAAGAGTGATTGATTTTACCATAAAAAGAAAATAAATTTAAAAATATATTTGTGCGGAGGGTTTGGAATCGAAAAAAGAACAGAAAATGCAAAATGTAGATAATTGCTTCACATCTTTTTTTAGAAAAAAAAATTAAAACTAAAAAAGATTTTTAAAAAATAATTAGATAACCAAAAAAGTCTTTAGATGTGCAACAAAAAACTAAAAAATTATTCAAAAAATTCTTGAAAATTTTTTCAATTTATTTTGACAAAAAAAATAAATTTAAAATTACTTTTTTAATAACGGTCACGTGTTCGTTTTCCCCAAATACTTGCAACAGAAAGTCCAACAGTCGGTTTTGCTATTGTACAAATTGGAGAATGATCAATTAATGTTGGGTGTAAACGTTCTCTTAAAAGTTCAACACCTTCGTTTGTTATACATCCAAATATATTTAATATCTTTTTAAAAAACAAATAAATATTCATTTAAAATTAAAATAAAAAATACTTCTAAATTTTGTAATGACACAAAACTCATTGGTTCAATTGCATAACAACGAGATAAAGTTAATCGACTCAAATTTTTAAGTCCGGGAGAAATAGCTTCCAAAGCTTGTTCAGTTATTAATTCATTATCGCTGAGATCTAATTCTTCCAAATTTGGGCAAGATAAACAGAGAAATTTAACATCTAAATTATTTTAAATTAAAAATAAATTATTTAAATTGTAGGTAAAGTAGACTTTCAACTCTTTTTACCCATAAAAATTTTTTAAGATGTGGTACCACTCGAGAGGTAATATTTTAGAAAGGTATCCTAAATTTGGATATTTACCCCTTTTTAGACATTAAATAATAAAAATTATAAAATTTTACTTTCATCATTTAATTCTTCATTTGACCGAAAACCAGATAAATTAAGTCGAATTAACGATGGAGGTGCCAATTTGCAAATAAGTGTTATTGCTCCATTTCCAACATCTGCCCAACCAAAATTAACTTCTTCCAAACTTAAAAAACAAAATTTAAAAATTTCTCTAAAATGTTCAAAAAAAAACCTTCTACAATTGGATAAAATGCTGTAAATTCCAGTAGCACTTAAACTATTAACATAGACTAAATCTAAAAATCGAAGATCTAAATTCTTTCCAATTTCATTACAAATAGAATCATTCAAAAGTGGACAACTTTCCAAACTGAGCGCTTCTAAATTCCGACAACGTTCAAAAATACGTAACAAAATTTCAGCATTTTCATAAGTTGCATGGCTAAGATCCAAATGTGTAAGTTTTGCTATTTCAATATTTGGAATGTTAATTTCGTAAGAAGAAATAAATTGTGGAGATTCAATCAACTTAAAAAAAATAATTGGAAAAAATTTAAAAATCAAAAAAAAAAACCTCAGCCTCTGCTAATCGTAGAATTTCCATTTTACGATCAAGTAAAGAATGTAAAGATAATTCATCAATTGGCCTTTTACTTAAATTCATAAATTGCCAAAATATTGGATTCTTTCTAAACATTAAATTTAAATAAAAAAATATTTTTTAATTTACCCTAATTGACTGAAAACACGACATGTCCTCATAATTCTAACCAAATCATGTTTGTTTAAATGTTTAAAAATTTGTAAAAGCAAAAAGTCAGGCAATTTGCTAAGATAATCTTTAGAATTTTAAAAATTACAAAGCTTATGTTAATTAAAATTCTAACCAACAGCCATTCTAACAGAAGAACTACGTCTTGTAAATCGATTAGAACCAGAACAAGGTGTTCTATAAAAAACATTGATATCTGGCCTAGCACGTAAAACCATTGAAATTTCTTGGAATGAAATAGAAAAATTATCAGAATTAAATGAAGCATCCATATCTCCCTAAAAAAGTTTATATATAAAATAATTACAAATATTTACCCTAAATTCCACAGATTCATTGCAATTTGTTGATTCATTTAACATATTATGATCATTGCTAGTGCAGTTATCTTCTTTAATATCATTCGGAAGATCCATTATTTTTTCTAAAATTTTGATATTAAAATTTACACGCTCATTAAGTATTTTCAGATTTAAAAAAAATCTTTAAAAAATTTAATCATTAAAAACGCGCTAAAATATAATGCCAAATTATTTTTTTTTCTAATTTTGTCGAAATATGACAGAAAAATTTCGTGTTTCTTTCAGAAAATTTCTTCGGTTGTTAGATTCATACATACATATTTTGTTTATTAATTTTTATTCTTTTATTTAAAATAAAAATTTTCAGAAAATGGCAGCAGTAATAAATCAACATCCTTCTGTTACAACAAGCAGTCTTGGTGAAAATGCAAGATTGGGTATTTTTTTAATTTAAATTTAAAGACTGATTAAAATTTTTTAATAGAATTATTACAAAAAGTTGAAGGCCAACTTGGAGGCCGTATAACTGGAATTAATTTATGTTCAAAAGATGATGCCATTTTGACAACAAATGAAGACCGTACACTTCGAGTTTTATTAAAACGTGACTCTGGTCAATATTGGCCGTCAATTATTCAAGACCTTCCGCACATTCCTACAAAATTATATTTTATCGAAGCTAAAAATCTGTGAGAGATTTTATTTAAAATTTTTATGATTTAAATTTTTAGTATTTTTGTTGGATTGGTTAATGGACTTGTACATGAATATTCTATTGAAAATGATTTTAACAGGTTTTTTTAATTAAATAATTTATTTTATTTTTAAATTTTAAGTATTTCATTTAAACGTGTTTGGCCTTCACATACAAGTCCAGTGACTGGAATTGCTCTTTCAAATAAACTTGCCTTCATTGTAAGTTGTTCTAGAGATAAAACAGTTGTTTGGCACTCAACTACTTCTACAAATAAAATTGGTTAATCCAATTATTAATTATATTAATTTTTCACGAATTAAAAAAAAACATTTTGGAATACTTAAATATATTATTTTTATTTTATTTACAAACTTAAAAAATTTTTAAGGAAATTATTGTGCCACTTCTCCGTGTACAACTTTGGAGTTTGATGAAGATTCTTCATTTGTTTTTGTTGGTGACTATTCCAGTAATGTTTATATTCTACGTTTAAGTGAAGGAAGTCCAATGGCACAATTAATTAGCAAATTAAGTGCTCATACAGGTAATGATTTTTTTGAAAGATTTTTAAAATTATTTTTGAATTTTTAAGGTGCAGTTACATCACTGGCATGGGATTCAACTAATCAATTACTTTATTCTGCTAGTGCTGACTCTCTTGTAATTGTTTGGGATATTGGTGGTAAACGTGGAAATTGTTATGAATTAAGGTTTGAAAAAAAATATTTGAATAATTTTGAGTTTTTTTTTTTAATTTAAGTGGCCACAATACAAAATTGACATCTCTTGCGCTAGGATCTAAATCTCGTCGTTTATTTTCTGCTGATGAAAATGGCCGTCTTATCTGTTGGGATATGCGAGCAAAACGTATTATGGCACCCGCATGGCGAGATACTGACCATTGCGAGATTTGTGATTCGCCTTTTTTCTGGAATTTTAAAGTGATGTGGGATAGAAAGGTTTATTTAAATAAAAATTATTTTTGAAAATTATTTTTGTATTTAAGATTGTAGGAGTACGTCGACATCATTGTAGAACTTGTGGGCAATCTGTTTGTTCAAGTATTTCTTTTGAGAAAATAAATTAAATAAATATTTATTTATTTTAGATTGTTGTAATAATACAACTATATTTCCTGCTATGGGATTTGAAAAACCTGCAAGAATATGCAAAACTTGTAATGGAAAAATGCAGACTTATCCTGATCAATTTGAGTAATATTTTAATTTTTCTTTAAATATTTTTAAAATCCCTTAGCTTAACACCTTTGGCTGTAACAAATGATTTGCGACAGGGAATTGCTCAAATGACATTAGATGAGCAACAAAAGAAATTAGTCTCTGCTGGATTTGACCGAGTTATAATGATTTGGGATGTAAGTAATATGCTCTAATTAATTTAAGAAAAAGAGAGAAATGTGATTAATATACATTAAAAATATTTTTAAAAAAATTCTTAAAATTTTATTTATATTTGAGCAATAAAAAACGACGTCGATCAGCGTTTCAAAATATTCTTTTGGGTAGTAAACAATTTTTCAGATATAAGCATATTTGCAAGAAATATTTAAAACGTTTGGTTTATATATTAAAGAATTTATATATACATTTTCCTGCTAAATGTTCTATCAACGAAATATTTGTGGATGGATTTTAAAAATGGCTGGAATATGTTGTGAGGGAAATAAGCATTAAATATTAAGGCTCGAATCGTAAATTTTAAAAATTAATTTTCTTTTAAAATATCAGAAAAGAATTGATTCGAGCAATATTAATATAAAAATGCAGTTCTTTTTAAATTATAAAATAATCGCCAAATAGTTAAAATACTGGAATTTTTTAAAGAAGTTTTTCTTAGAAATTCTTTTTAATTTATATTAAAGAAATTCCAGTTTAAAGGCAGCGATAAAGTGAGAGGATTAAAAGGCTTGAGGCTGTGCTAGAAGTTATACCAAAGTAAATATTTCATTAAAAATTCAAAGATTCTAAATCCACTTTTTAATTTTTTTTTTAAATAAAAACCTCTAGCATAATTTAAAAAAAAGGACTATATTTAATTGGAGAGATTTGACTTAAAATTTCCAATCCATTTAATTATTTTTGTAAATTCTCTTAGCAAGCACATTGGGAATTTGGCTCTTCTTGAATGTCAGAGAGTGTAAATGATTGACTTCTCATCAGTCCGCATTTAATTCCGTCCCATCCTTCAATTATACGAATTGCGCCTGTTTCGAATCGTGTGTTTATTTCACGTGCAATAAGTGCAAATGCATCCTAAATGAAATCATGACAATTAAAAATTTATTGACTCCACTCCCAACTCCAAAAATTTATACAAATTTCATAATAAGCATTTAACTCAAAGCCCTCAACTTACATTCACATTAGAGCCTGTAATTGCAGACGTCTCAATAAACTTCATTCCCTTGTGCTTGGCAAAATATTCACCTTCCTCAAAAAGAACTTCCCTTTGGTCTTCCAAATCTGCCTTGTGTCCAACTAGCAAAAAGACAGTTTTTGAGGGATCCGGACCTCCTAAATGTGCTTCTGCTTCAGCAATCCAATCGGGTAGACTATCAAATGTGTGCCGTTTAGTGATGTCATAAACGATAATAATTCCCACAGTATTTCGATAATATGATCTTTAAATATATCATAAAATGTTAAGAAAAACACAAATTTGTTTATAGAATACCTTGTAATAGATCGAAATTTTTCCTGCCCAGCGGTATCCCTAAAATTATTATATTAATTAAATTTTTAAAATATAAATTTTACCATAGTTGAAGCTTTATCCGATAATTTGGTTTGATCTCTACCAAACGGAAATTGAAATCTACTCCGACGGTTGGTTCATTACTTTCGGCATTTTTTCCTTCGGTAAAGTAACGAAGAAGGGAACTTTTCCCAACTGTAGAATCTCCAACAACAATAATTCGATATTGATAATGATACATGGCCATAACATTCAATATAAAATAAAAATTTACTGAAATAAAATTTGAATTTCACATGTTAAATGTAAAGGAAAAAATAGCACGAGATCAGCAGGTTACCTCATCAAATTTCCCTCTTTCACAGCGGGTTAACGGCGACAAGTGTCTCGTTACTCCTTTTCTCTAATTCGCTCTCCAGTTTTAATCATTACTCTCTTTTCTTTTTTTACCCACAAACGAGGTTGCCAACTTCGAAGTCGAATATTTCGGTAACCAACCTGACGATTAAAATTTCCACCTGGGGATCGATAAAGCATATATTGAGGAATCTTCTGGTCAATATTTTTTCTATTCGGTGCTCAAATAAAAATTTTTCAGCTCGTTAAATTTTCAGAGATCAAAAATGGTAGGCACACGCAACAATCCGCGTAATTTTCATTATTTTTCCGGGTTTTTTTCCGTGAAAATGTTAAATTTTCAAGGCCGAGTCGAATGAATCAAAAATTAAATTAAAATGAGAATTTCGGACAAAGTTATGACCAAAAATAGGTCAATTTTTAACGATTTTCAAATATTCAAAAAATGCATATTGGCCGTTCAAATTCTACCAAATTGTTTGTCAGTCTTAGGACTACAAAAATACAAAATTTGAATAGAATCGGATGGGCGGATCAAAGGATATAAAAATTCAACGAATTCCCCTCACAAATGGGAGAAATTCTCCAATTACCATTTTGCAATTTCTCGCTACTGACCATTTCTTCTTCCTCTTTTCTTTCTCTTGCGACTGACCATTTTACAACTTTTCCCGTTACTGACCCTCTTTCTAACGCTGCTAACTTGACACTTTTATCGCTGCTTACCGTTTTTTCTCTTACACTTTTGTCGCTCAATGCTATGTCGTGTCTGCCAACAGAGTTAACCCGCTGTGCTCTTTGCAATTTAAAAAATTTGGTGTTTTGTCATTTTTACTCTATTATTACATAAAGTCGAAATCAAAAAATGTCAAGACGGCAAAAGGTGTAATCTTGCCATAAGAGTTCGTCTGATGTGAGAATTTAAAAAACAAAAATTAACAACTTCTTTTAATTTTTTTTATCAATGAAATCATTGTTATTAATCTTTATCAGTAATGGGTCCAATGTATATTTTTATTAATTTTCACATTTTTTACAAAAATTTTCTATTTAGATTTTATTGAAAATATTTTAGTAATAAGTATTGTATTATAATATGTCCTTAGCTGATCGTGCCTCAAATCAACTAGTTGATTATGGCAAACGGGTGAAAGATGACAACAATATTCTTACTATGTCTAATGGTGCTCCGATCTTCAACAAAAATGCTGTTTTGACTGTTGGACAGAGAGGGCCTTTGTTAATGCAAGATGTTGTTTATATGGATGAAATGGTTATTATTATTTAATTTTTTATTTTATAGAAATTATTTTAGGCTCATTTTGATCGAGAACGCATTCCTGAGAGAGTTGTCCATGCAAAGGGTGCCGGTGCTCATGGATATTTTGAAGTAACTAATGATATTAGTAAATATTGTAAGGCTGCTATTTTTAATCAAATTGGAAAGCGAACTCCTCTTTTTATTAGATTCTCGAGTGTTGGTAAATTATTATTTCTTTTTTGTTAATGTAAAATATATTAAGGTGGTGAAAGGGGAAGTGCTGACACTGTTCGTGACCCAAGAGGATTTGCAATTAAATTTTATACAGAAGAGGGAAATTGGGATTTAGTTGGAAATAATACTCCGGTAAAATAATTTAATTAGTTAAATAATTTAAATATTTTATATTAGATATTCTTCATTCGTGATCCGTTTCTCTTTCCGAATTTCATTCATACACAAAAAAGAAATCCAGTTACTCATTTGAAGGACCCTGAAATGGTTAGCTCATTTGAATAATTTTATATAAAATTATTTTATAGATGTGGGACTTTTGGTCTCTTCGTCCTGAATCTCTTCATCAAGTTATGTTTCTCTTTTCTGATCGAGGTATTCCTGATGGTTATCGACATATGAATGGTTTATTTTTAATTTTTTTCAAATAAATTCATAAAAATATTTTAAATAGGTTATGGTTCTCACGCTTTTAAATTGGTCAACAAGGACGGGCAGGCAGTTTATTGCAAATTCCATGCAAAGGTTTCTATCACATTTATTTTTAAGCATTATTTTTTATAGACATCTCAAGGTATTAAAAATCTTCCAGTCGAGAAAGCTCAACAATTGGCCTCTGAAGATCCTGTAAGATTTTTTAAAATTTAAGACAAATTCTTTAGGATTTTCCTAAAAAACATTTAACTTTCCATTTTTAAATTTTTAGGATTATGGATTACGTGATCTTTACAATAGTATTGAAAATGGACAGTTTCCTAAATGGGATTTCTTTGTTCAAATTATGTCTTTCGAAGAGGCAGCAAATTTTAAATGGAATCCTTTCGATTTGACAAAAGTTTGGCCTCATAAGGAATTTCCTTTAATTCCTGTCGGACATATTGTTTTGAATAGAAATCCGAAGAATTATTTTGCGGAAGTAGAACAGGCAGCTTTTGCACCTTCACGTATTGTGCCCGGAATTGAGTTTTCGCCAGACAAAATGCTTCAAGGTTTTTTGTAATTTTTAAATTATTTTTAAAATAAAATTTGAGGCCGTCTCTTCTCTTATCCGGATACTCAATTCCATCGTCTCGGACCAAATTTTATGAAATTGCCAATTAATTGTCCGTTCAGAACGCGTGTCCGTAATACTCAAGTCGACGGGTGGCATTGCTCTGATGAGAACCAGAGTATTTTTAACCTACAAACATTTAATAACTAAATTTATTTTTAAAGATGGAGCACCTGTATATCACCCAAACTCATTCAATGGGCCAACCGAATTAGCAGCTGCACAAGAAAGTGTTTGGCCGGCAACAGGAGATGTAAATCGATATAATACAAAGGATGATTCAAATTATGACCAACCTGCTACTTTTTGGGAAAAGGTAAATTTTAAATTACTTTCTCATAAGAATTAAATAAAGGTTCTTGATGAGGAACATCGTAAACGCTTGGCACATAATATTGCCGCTTCATTGGGTCAAACATCTCTTAAAACTCAGGAACGTGTAATTCAGGAATTCAGCAAAGGTAATTAATTGAATATATTTAAATATTAATTATTAAAAAATTTAAAGTGAACGAAGAACTTGGGAAAATGATTCAGAAAGAATTGGGTGCTAATAAGGGGAAGCCCCATCTGTGACTCTCTGGACTTGCGAGATATTTATAATATTAGGTGACATATAAATTATCAAACAAAAGGTGCCAATAATAATTTATTTAATATAATTTACACTCATTGAGTGTTTAAATCTCATATATTTATTATATAATTTAAAGTAAAAATCTACAAATAATATTGCATTAAATTTTTCTACTATAAAAGCTAGAGACGCGCAAGACTCTTTGTCTTGGAGTCTTGGAAAGATTTCGGTCTCTCTCTAATAAAAGCCCTTAATACATAAAAATGGAGTTGGTGTGACTTTTTGTTTCGGAATTAATTTTTTAATTTCAGAAAAACCAAATTTATTTACAATAAAAATCGGGCTTTTTTAATGTATCTTATATAAGTACTTTACTAATCTTTATTCCCATTCAAATGCTTTATTGCCTTCAAATCAAGGTCAATAGTCCCATTAAATCCATTTGTTGGAATTACAAGTAGTCTTTCAATATATTCATTAGGTAATTTGTGCTCGACAGCCCCAGCAATAATTACTTCTTTGTAATGAGGTGATGGTGCAGCTACAACTCGATTAGTATTTGAGTATTGATATGTGAGACAATTGAATGTTCGATGCATTGAAGAATATGATAAAACTTGAACTGAAATATTTTGAAAATAAAAATTTAAATGTCCTTGAATTTTTTTACTCATTAAACGATGATAGCCAGTCTCCTGTCTAAATTTTAAAAATTTAAACAAATTATTTTTTTCATTTCTTAACATGTCTAAAGCATCCAATAGAGAATAAGGTACTCGCCATATACATCCAAAAACACGACTTCCCTCCTTTGGCTCTATCGAAGCAAGTGCTCCTTTCCATCGTTTAGAATCGTCAAAAAAGGATAATTCAAAATTGTTCAACACTCCAATTGAAATAAAAACGGCTTCACTTACCTTAAATGAAAATTTGGATTTTTTTAAATGTACTCATGAACTCAATAAATCACTCACATAACTTTTAGTATGAGAATTCGAGTAACTTAGGTAATAGAATTTTAGAATATTTTTTTATTTCATCAAAAACTTGCCCCAACATGAATTCTTTCTTTTAACAAATTACTTCCATAAGAAAAATAGAAAAAATATTTGTCAAAGTCTTGGTCTTGATTTAAATCATCTATATCCACTCCAATCATGTTAAGCACAAAAATTTAACCCAATCTAATTAAATAAAATATATCTTTTACAATTAAAGATTTAAAAAATATATTTATATAATTGACAATATTATTTTAAGAAATTTAAAACAAATTAACAATTTTAACTTTTATTTGTAAAAATTAAAACAATATATTAAGAAAAACTAAATTAATTACATAAAAAATTAAATAAAAATTTAAAAATCAATGCCCTTTTCTCTCAAACGTTTAAAATAAAAAAATATGAGAAATCGCTATAATAAAAAGGGATTGAACAGAATGATTAAATAAAAAAATAAAAGAATATTACAAAACATGAAAGGTATGAATAATTAAATGAGATATAAATCCCTTTTAAAAAAGAAAAATATATTATTCATTTTGGCAACAATTTCAGCTTTTGCAAAAAAAATTTAGGTTTGGGCCAATTGTTTAAAAATCTTAAAATTAAATAAAAATACTCATCCAGAATTAACGTTGGATGAACAATTCCCTCCATTTACTTGTAATTCTAATTCATTTGAATTACCATTAAATTGTAAAATGTCTGCAGAAGTTGTTGTTGTTGTTGAATAATCTTTTGAAATATTTTTTCAAATTAATTTTAAAAAAATTACATACATGATTGTTCTTTACCTCCTGAATTAGCCAAAGAATTTGCATATAAACCTGTAGAATATGTAGGTGAAAAATTTAAATTATTATTTCCATTATTATTATAAAATTGTTGTTGTTGTGCTGTTGCTACAGAAATTGCCAAATGTTGATTTAATTGTTCTAAAGGATTTTCTGTTGAATTTCCTGGTGGTGGTTGTGCAACAGGTTGACCATTATATCGAAAATGAGGCATTTTTAGATCAAGTTTGTTGTGCTGGCGTTTATCTCCTACTTTAATTTCCAAATCCAAATCATAACTTTGCCTTTTAAAAATTATTTTAAAAAATGAAAGAAAAATACTTACTTGTCATTAGCCAACATTAACAATCTTCCATTAACTAATTGCCCAACAGTAACAAATAAAGGATTTTTAATTAACAATCTAACTTGATACCAATGGGTTAAAGGTTCTGTTGGAGCTGTTGAAAGCCAAACTGTTTTTCTTAAAAATTTAAAATTAATTTAAAAAATAATAATTAGACAAACGTTTGTCCTATAAAGCCAACATCAAACCAAGTAGCCAATCCATGTATATAACCAGTTCTTAAAGCATTAAATTCAAAAGGAATTTCAATTCTTTGGAGTGCCTTTGCTTCATCATTTTCAAAATTAAAATTCCAAGAAATACTTGTAGACATTAAAATTCCAATGTGCCAAGTATCCTTTTTTATAAATTTTATTAAAAAATATTTTAAATTTATTTACCACAATTGGTTGACGAAAAACTTCTTCTAATGCTGCATTTTTAAGAGAACTTAGATTTACACCTTAAAATGAAATTTTAAAAAAAAATATTTTAATTAAATTAACCATGAAAGGATTCTTGAGTCCAAAAAGAAGAACGAGCTGTTTGTTCTAAATAAACTTGTTCATCACTAAATAATGCAATTTGAAGATTTGCTTGAGTTGGAAACATTCTTCCTAAATTTTTGAAAGAATTCTTTTATTTAAAAATATTTATAAAAAAGTGAGATTCAAAATACTACCAATAAAATATTATTAAAAATAATCCCAAACCTCCTTCTTTAAGAAATTTTTTTGCAAATAAATAACTTTCCAACATTCTTTCATTTACTAACATATAACCCATAGGTTCAGAAATAATAACATCAACAGATTCAGTCAATTCAATTTCCTCAATTTTGCCAGTTATAACTTTAATTACATCATTTAAACCATTTGCAGAGACGAGAGACTTTTTTTTAAAATAATTATAAAAAATTAAGTTAAAAAATCACTTTGCAATTATCTGCCATAGAAGAAGCCTCAACAGCATAAATTCTTTTTGCACCAGCCTGAGCAGCAAAAAATGAAAGAATTCCACTACCAGCACCAACATCAAGGATAACCTTAAAAAAGAAAATTTATTTAAAAATATTTATTAATTTAACTTTATCTCGAAAATCTAAATAATTTTCATGAATTGCACGTTGGTATGTTGCTGTTCTTGTATAATCTTGCATCATGTTTTGCTGTTGAAAAAGAGATCCATAAAATTGAAAATATTGGTTAGCTGACCCTAAAAATTAATTTTTTATTGGAAAAATTTAAATAAATGGTTAAAAATAATTGGTTATAATGGAACAGATATCCCCAAGTTTAACCACTTTACATCTCAAAATCAAACCTTCTTCCGTTCTAGAATCAAATTCAGAATTCATTTCATCATTTGATAAGCATTTTCTTTTTCTAGATGAATTTTGAGTAGAATTAGATAATTCATCATTATCAATTATCTCTCGCTGAGGTAACAAAGAACAAAAAGTTTGAAGATCTAAAAAATTTAGAATAAAAATAAAAATTAATTAAAACCTTTATTTGAATCAAAATGTAAAAGAAAAGGTTCCAAAACCATAAGTCCATCAGCAATAGATTGATTACTAATAGATCGGAATGATAAAAATTGTTTGGCAAAATGCGTCCAACGATATAAATGTAAATGTTTTTGTAAATTTACACAGCCTAAAAAATTTATAAAATATTTTAAATAAAATGTTTTTAACCTTTTAAAACAAGTATTTTCCCTTGGTCTATAAATGTAGCTGTGCAAAGCTTTGAAGCACAGATCTCTCCAATATTTTCATCAATATTACAAAATTTAACAGAAAAAGAATGAGAAGAGTAAACAGCCTAAAATTTAATTTTATAAAATAATAAAAATTAATTTTTACCAATTCAAGAGAATTCATTACAAAAATTGGCTTCAAAAACAAATATTTTTTAAAGAATTTAATTATCAAACAAAAAATAAATTATATTAACATTAAATTAGAAATATTAAAATAACCTAAAATAAAATTCCTTTTCAATTTTAGCATCAAATAATTTCATAAATATATAATCCAATAGGATAAAATAAAATATTAAAATAAATTCTCACAATATTTAAAAAAAATTTATCCAAAATTTTTAAAAATGTTATACATAAATCAAAATATAGTTAAATATAGAATGTTTATATTATGACCTTTTAAATAATGTTAAAAAAAATAAAAAGCATAAAAAGAATGAAAAATCTTGAAATTTCCGTTTTTTAAATTTTCTAAAAGCTAAAGAGAAGGCACGAAGTGTAAACACGAAGAAAAGACGAAGAAAGGGTTAAATATAGTAAGGCTGAAGATGAAAGAAGATTGGTATTTTATTTAAATCTAAAATTTTTTATCCACAACACGGTTCTACCGAAGCACCAAAAAAGGTGACAAATAAATCCATCGTTGGAAAAAATAAACTTAATATCATTCTTGCCAAAACTTCACCCAAAACAACTGAAACACATAACCAGATATTAAATGTCATAAAAATCAGCATAAGCATATAACTAAGAGTTAATTGAATTGCATGAAGAAACATATCAAATAAATTGCCCAAATTTGGTCTTTAAAAAATAAAAAGAATATGTTCAATCTATTTGTTCAATCTATTTTGAATTTCTAATAAATAAAATACCTCCTCATAGTAGAAAAGCCAATAGTTGAATCAGTCGTAGATAAATTACCATCTTGTCTATTAAATAATTTCTTTTTCCGATAAACACGAAATAATCGAGTAAATTCAAGACAAAGACAAAAAATAAAAATAATTAAACATGAGCCAAAAATACCTTAAAGAACGAAAAAATAAATATAAAAATATTCAAACCTAAGGCAGATTCAGTATTCCAAAAACTAAAAAGAATAGATTCTTTTGAACCAAAATGGAAATACATAGCCATGGAATGAAGCATACTTGTCATTTTATTTATATTTTCTTTGGAATGGTTATGTTCCAAATGATTATGGAAATGTTGGGAAGGTTCTTCTGTGGTCATTTCTAAATAAAATAATATTTAAATAAATTAATAATTTATTTTATCAAAATAAAATTATTAAAGAAATATAAAATATTAAATTAAAAATCAATATAAAATAAAAGAAATTAGTAAGTTAATTTAAAATAAAGTTAATGAAAATATGGGAAAAAGAATAAATGAAATGTGGGATGTGGCTGTGGACAATATAAGCCCGTCCAAAAAATCACATATAAAATTCTCATTGCTAGCACAGCCTCTTAAGCAAAGAGAAGTGTATCGTACGCGCACGACCAAACAACAGAGAAGTGAAGAAAGGAATAAAAAAACTAGTTTTGAGGATAACAAATATAAATAATATTTTGGCCATAAAAAGTTTTACTATGAATATTTATAAAAAAAATATGTTATTTAATGAAATCACTCACATGATAAAAAAGTTTAAATTAGAATTTTAAATTGAAGAAAATTAAAGTTGAAACAATGTAAATCCAAGAATTCAAGTAAATTGCAATTTGTAAACATTTCTTTCTAGATTTGAATACGATGAGTTCTAATTGCCTTCAATTAAATGAATAATAAACATAAATACCAACAATAAATTTTCGAATTAATTATTCAAATGAGAAAACATTACAGAAATAATTTTATTTAGTGAAACTAGATCTGACTCAAATACTCTTTCAAAAATCAAAACATTTTGCCATAAACGATAAAAATTTAAAAATTATTTGTCGATAAAGTTTTCTGATTCAGAAGATTTGAAATTTTAGAAAAAAGTTTTTTTAATAAAATGCGTAATATTTTGTTTATCAATTCTCGTCATTATCCTTCTTTATTTGGTTTTAGAACTGCTGTTTCCGTTGCTTCTGTTCAAAGTTCAAATGTTAAGACTTTTGAAGTTTATCGTTATAATCCAGAAACTCCAGAAGTTAAACCTTATTTACAGGTTTTTTTTAAGTTTTTATTAAAAAAGTTATTATTTTAAAAGAAATATGATATTGATTTAAATAAATGTGGACCTATGGTTTTGGATGTTTTAATTAAAATTAAAAATGAAATAGACCCAACTTTGACATTTCGTCGTTCATGCCGTGAAGGTTTTCCTTTTATCTTTTTATTTTAATTATATTAAACTAAAGGAATTTGTGGCTCCTGTTCAATGAATATAAATGGAGAAAATACACTTGCCTGTATTTGTCATATTGATAAAATTACAAATAAATCTACAAAGATTTATCCACTTCCACATATGTATTTTATTTAAATTTTTAAAATTAAAAAAAAAGAAAATTCAAAAAATTGTTTATAATTTTATATTTTTCGTCATTCTTACCGGTATTTTATAGGTATGTTGTTAAAGATTTAATTCCTGATATGACACTTTTCTATCAACAATATGGTTCAATACAGCCTTGGTTACAAAAGAACAAACCATTAAAATTAGGAGAAAAAGAAATGTATCAAACAATTGATGAAAGAGCAACTCTTGTAAAAAAATAATTTAAAAATAATTTTTAGAACAAAAAATCTTTTAGGATGGTCTTTATGAATGTATTTTGTGTGCTTGTTGCAGTACTTCATGTCCCTCCTATTGGTGGAATCCAGATAAATATTTGGGACCTGCAGCACTTCTTCAATCATATAGGTAATTCTAAGAAATATTTTTTTTAATTATTTTTTATTTTTAGATGGATAATTGATTCTCGTGATGATAAAGCAAAAGAAAGACTTTCTCGTTTAACTGATCCATTCTCTGCTTTTAAATGTCATACAATTCTTAATTGCACAAAAACATGTCCTAAGGTTTTTTAAAATATTTTTAAATAAAAGATTATTTTTCCAGCATTTAAATCCTGCAAAAGCAATTGGAGAAATTAAATCAATGCTGACTGGACTTCGGTAAATTAATTTTAAAAATAAAACAATTGTAATTCTTTTTCTTTAATTCTTTTAAAAAGAATTAATTGAGTAAATAAATGTGTCTCCATAATATTCCTCTAATTTTTTTGGTTTTCAAATTTTATATTAAAAATTATTTAAATAATTATTAACAAAACATACCTAATTTCCCTAATTTTATTGAAAATATTTAAATTTAATATTAAAAATAAATTTAATTATTTTTTAGAACAAAACCAGAGCCACAAGTTCCAAAGCCAGCAGATTCTTGAAATGAATATTACAAAATCTGAATTTATTTAGATTATATAATAAAATTCTTTGGAAATGTGTGTGCATTAAAATTTAGACATAAATAAATAAATTGATTTAGAAAAAATTGTTTTTGAGTTTTTGTTTAACAGATTAAAATTTAAGTGATTAAATTAAATTTTTTTATTTTTTTTAATAAAAAATAAAAAAAATTTTTTTTTAAATTTCTTTTAAAAATCCTGTTTTTTTTCCTAATCATTTATTTTTCTTTTCCTTTTTAATCCTTAAAAGCTAAAATTAAAAATATATATTCTCAACAATTAGAAAAGAAACATTTACATTAAAATTGTATATTTATTTATTTGTACATTTATTTTAACTTTCCGTAAAAGAAAAAAAACACCGTCTTTTTATTTTTGATTGCCGCTATTTTACGATTTTGCTTTGTCATAATCCTTAAAATAAATAATATATTTTTATATTTTTCTTTACAAGAATTTAATAAAAAATA
>ABLG01002035.1:0-23942 GCA_000172435.1 Meloidogyne hapla
ACTGTATTTTTAATATTAAAAAACAAAAGACTAATTATTTACAATTTTTTAATAATTGGGCATAAAAATAGAATGAAAATATTATTCAACATTAAACAATTATTTAATAATCGAGTGTGTAAAGGACAGGGAAAGCCTTTTAATGCTAGGGCATTTGTTAATAAAATAAATATTAATAGAAAACTAAAACTTTAAAATTTTTATAAAATATTAAAAATATTGTCAACTATCTCCTCTAAAAATTTTGAAATTTTAATAATTTTCAAATTATTAAAATAAAAATTCTAAGAAAAAAAGATTAATTTATTTTTACAAAATTTAATAAAGCTAAGAATTAATTTGGCAATATATAAATGCGTCCAAACAAACACGCGCCAAAAAATCCTATTTTTCCTTTGTAATGGAGAAGTGGGAGAGGGAGGGGAAGGGAAGGGAAACAGTTTCACATTCACAAACAAAAATATATTTTATTTTTATAAAAATAAAAGTAAAGTAAAAATATGTAATAAAATAATAATAATAATCTCTTTTTGCTTTTAAAATGAAAAATTCTCGACTAAGCAACCAACCACGGCCTTCGGCGGCTTTGGTCACCCCCAGCGGCGGTTGCGACGAAAATGGAGAAAGGCGCGGTTGGCCGACAGCTTTGAATTGTAATAATAATAATAATAAAATTCTGTCCTCAACCCCCCGAGTTTTAATAAAAAATATTTATTTTAGACAAAATTTATTTAAAAGTAAACAGAAAAAATAAAAATATATTTTTGTGTTTGTGTGTGCAATAAATAAATTATAAATAAATTTTTATTTAAATTGTTTTATAGTACTTTTTACATATTTTTTTATTAAATATTAAAAAAATAGTAATAATGTATATCAAATAAAATTAAAAAATATTTTAAGAAAAAATAATTTTAAATATTATTTTTGAAAATAGGTAAGTTGATTAATCAGTTTTCTGGGTAAAATTTAATTTTAACCAAAGGCCCGACTTGTCTTAATTTTTCTAATAAATTCCCATTTCCCATTTCCAGAAGTATTTTTCAAATTAATATTTTCTCTGATTCATGTCCACAAATAAGATTTCTTTTAGCTGTCTTATTCTATTATTTATTTAAGAAAATGGGGCTTATTCAAGAAATAGCAAAATTAAAGGTATATCTGGCTTAGCTGAGCTAAGGTTTTATTTTACTGTAATTTATTTTACCATTTCCAATTTGTTTGGAATTTCTTAAACAAAAAAAAAATAAAAAATAAAACAAAATATACAAAAAACACAAAAAAAAATATTTGGAATTTCTTAATACGTTAAGTGATATAAAGCTTTTTTTGTTTGTTTTTTTCTTAAAATAAATAGCTAAATATGTATATACAATAAAAAAAGAAAATAATTATTATAAATAATAATTAAAAAGAAAATATCAATTTTGGTACATTTTATTAAATCTTATGAGAATTTACTTAAACAAAAAAAAGAAAAATTAAAAGAAGAAAAATCTTATATAAAATGCAAAAAAAAAATTAAAAAAACAAAAAAAAATATTTTGACAAGAGAAGATTGATGATTACTAAGAGAATAAAATATTATTTTAAAAATAATAATAATGGCCACACCAAATGTTATTTTTGTGTTATTGTTATTATTAAAAATATTATATAAACAATTAAATACCTCAGCTTAAATAAACTTATTAATAATATAAACAAGTTTATTTATTGAAGAAAAGGAAAAGGTAAAAAATAAAAATAAATTATTTAAGAGAAAAGTTTTTAATTTATTTAAAGATTCAAGCTTGATCTTAATAATAATTTATGGATTAGGAAAATTTTTAAAATGTAAGCGTAAGCTTGGGAATTTTAATATAAAAAGTTTATTTAAATTTAAGTTTTATAAATAAAATTTCAAGCTTGATCTTAAAATTAACAAGTTTATTTCGTGGGAAATTAAATAAACTTTAAATTAGTTAAAGTTTTTAAGCTTGATCTTAAATAATTTTATTTCTTGGAAAATTAATTAAGCTTGCAAACTTAACAATTAATTAAAGTTTCAAGCTTGATCTTAAAAAAGTTTATTTATAAATACAAAATTAAATAGACTTGAAAAACTTGCTAATTTAAAATAAATAATTTAAAGGTAAAATTAAATAAATAACTTTAAAAGCTTGATCCTTTAAAAATAAACTTTTTATTAAAAATATATTATATTTTGTGAGTATTTTTAGCATTTATAAAATAAAACTTGGAGGGACGCTTTTAAAATAAAAATAAATAAACAGCTGTTATTTCACTTTTTATTTTTTTATTTTTGTTGTTTTTAAAAAAGAATTGCAAATAAAATATATATAAATATGAAAAGCAATAAATAAATAAAATAAAATATTTATTTATTTATTTATTTACAAATATATAAATTAAATGATTGAAAAACGATATGAGGCAAATTTAAAAAAAAATTCATCATATGACTCATTTTATTTAAAAATAGAAAAAAATACTTAAAATTATTAAAAAAAATAATTTTAATGGCTAGTTAATATTATATGTAAATATTATTTTATTTACTGATCAATTTTCAATGTCACAAGTTAAGAAAAATACTGTAAATTAGTTAATAATACATATTTAGATAAACACATTGATATTATTAATTTTATACAAATTTCTGAATTATTTGTTTATTGTTATTGAGATTCTACTTATAAATAAAAAAACTTTTGAAATAAGCAGTTTACAAATTTTATTTTATTATATTAATTTTATAAAATAATTTTATAGATGTGGAAGACAAAAGAGTTCATATAACAATCTCTAAATTCTTTAAGGATAAATCTCATCACTATAGTTAAGAACAAAAAAAATTTGAAAACTTCCATTGACAAATTAAAAATTTATAAAATATTTGCCTTTTGTGAAAAAAAAATTAAAGGAAAGAAGAGCAATTTTAGCAACAAAATAAAAATAAAAAATAAATTATTTTACGTCTGTAAAATTCTAAAAAAGCGAATGCTTAAAAATTCAAAATTTTATTTCTCAAAATTAAAATTTAAATAGAAAAAAGCTAAATAAACAATTTAAAATTTATTTTTAAAGCAAAAACAAAAAATAAAATAAATATTTATCATTATTTAATTATTCTCTCTTTATATTAATTCTATATTTAGAATATTTTTAAAAATAATATTCTCAATTTTAAGTCACAATATTTGCAAAAAAAAATATTTTTAGATTATGAAATAATTAAATTAATAAAATTTATGTACTTTTCCTTTTTTTTATTTTAAAAATTTTGAAAAAAATTTTTTTTAATTGTTTCCAAAAATATATTTTTATATTCTAGGTAAGGTAATTTTTTGTTCAAATTTAGATAAAATTTTTAATGAAAAAAAAAATATTTTTAAAATTTAGAAGACATTGCCTCTTATTTTAATAACAAAGGGAGCATTTTTTATCAGAAAAAAAATTTTTTTTAACATAAAATCAAAAATGAAAGTGAAAATTATTTTGACAAAAATAAAGAACCATGAAAGAATTAATAATTTGTATTATTTAAATAAAAAAGAAAAAGAAAAATAATTAAATATATTTTTGTTTTACATAATATCTCAAGCCAAAAATATTTTACAAAAATAATCAAGAAAGGTCAAAAAATAAAACAATAAAAGTAAAAATAAATTTTAAAAATATTTTTATGTTTCATTTGTCTCTGTAAAAAAAGAACCAATTAAATTACAAAATTTGTCTTCAAAACATATATCAGAAAAATTTAAAGCTTTACGTCGTGCTGCTTCTCGAATATTTTTTCTTTCTTCAACATTCATTTCAGTAATTATTTGAAGAATAATATTTATATATTCTTTACAAAATAAAATATTTTTTAAATAAAAATATTTTTAATTTTACCTTCCTTTGTTGAAGCTAAAAATCCACATTTTTCATTATTTAAATTTTCATTCCCAATAATATCCAATGCTGGGCCACCTTAAATTAATTTAAAAAAAAATTCATTAAAAAGGGAAAATTTAAGGTGAAATCCAAAATATCCAAAAAAACATGTTCGTCATATAAAAATGTTGAATATAAGGAAAAGGCAAAAAATCAGAAAAAAATATTTTTAAAAAATATAATTTTAAAATAATGTTCGAAAATATAAAAAATAAAGCCTAAAAACAAGTCTGAAAAAAATTATGAGACTTTAATAAATAGTATATTTATATAGAATTCAAATTGCCTTGAGATAAAAAAGAAATTGAAATAATTAAAAACAGAAAATTAATTTTTTAAATTATTTTTTAAAAAATTACCAGAATTATTTGCAACCATAATAACTCCAGCAGCCATACCCTCAACAACAGAAATACCAAAATGTTCATTCCACATTGTATGTAAACCAATTAATGAATTCTAATTAATAAATATATTTTAAATTTAAAAAATTCAAAAAAATTACTTTCATTAATTCTAATAATCTTTCACAATTAATATTTAATTCCCAATCAATTTCAACTCCTGATTTCATACCAAAATTTCCTTTAGCATAATTTTGTAAAAATTCAACACGTTTTGTGTCTTCTTCATTTCTACAACCTCCAGCAATAATTAATTTAACCTTTTTTTTAAAAATTTTATTTTTATTAATTTTTAAAATAATTAATTATTAAATTACATTAATGTTGATGTTTCGTTCTAAAAGTAATCGCCTCACTTCAGCAAAAATTCGTAGTTGCTAATTAAATGAAAAAATTTTTTAATTAGATTTATTAAAAGAGAATAGGAAAATAAATACAAGATAAATGAATACCAAAAATTACGGAAAAACAAAAATTTTCTGACTTTTTAAATTAAAATTATATTATTTAAATTCATTTTTAATTATATGAATTTTTGGTCAAAAAAATTAAAATTTTGAAATTTTTTTTTAAATATTCCAATAGCGTACAAAGAAATTAAAAATTAAATTAAAATTATTTTACCTCAAGATGATTCTTTTCTGGCCTAATTTGGCCCACAGAAATAATTTGAACATTAAATATATTTTCTTCGTCAACCTTTTCCATTTTAATTTCTGAATTATTTTCCAATTCTAAAAGTCGTTCAACATTGCAAGGCGGAAAAACAATTTTAGGTTTGGTTGACCAAAGTTGTTCTATATGTGAAGATGTCCAACTTAAAAACTTTTATTAATTAAAAAATATAGCCAAAATATTTAAATTGGAAAATAAAAATTAAATATTCAGAGGATTAGTCTCGAACATGTGGAAAATAAAATTATAAAGCATCCCCAAGTTGGAATCGTAAGATGATTAACAAACTTGAAGGGTATATAAAGCTTATTGTTAGTTGAGAAAAAATCGAGAGAAGGCCCTCGTCAAAATTAAGAAAATTTCAAAAACCTTCCATTTGCCATTGTTAATTGTGAACAACATCCACAACCTTTATAGAGAAGAGCAACAATTCGATAATAAATTAATTTTAATTTCGTTAACAAAAAACTAGAAGCAATTATGGAAGAATTGTTGTAAGTTGATGTTCTTGAATCTACTAAATGGATCATTTCTGAAAAATAAAAAAATTATTTAATATAAAAGAAATTATTCAAAAAAAGGTATTTTCCAGTTGTGGGTCTCATCGGTTATGAGTTTTGTATTGACATAGATTAGCCAATTATTGTCCAATAACGTTAATTTCGATACCATTGAATTCAGCTCGACGAGACGTGTCGAAAAACCCTTCTTTTGTTTATTTTAAATTTTCCAGTTAAAAACAAAATTTATAGTAGGCCCAGAATAGAGAAGTACAAAAATATAAATTTATTAAAATCTAATTTTTTCAAAGCAGAAATTAAAGTTTTGACAAAGAAATTAAAGGAATTCATCAAAAATCACCCAACTCAAAATATTAAATTTAAAACAAACCAGTTGTAATTGTTGGGTAATGAACATAACAAAGCGTTTTTGCACCTCCAAGCCAATAAAATAAAGGTAAAGTCAAAGGGCAGCCAGTAGTGTCAATAAACCTTTAAAAAATAAATTTAAAATCAAAATAAATTCAAAAAACCATTCAGGACAAAATCTCCACAAAGCTTCAAAACCAACAATTAAACCAGCAAATAATTGGGCAATTAAAGTAAAACGAGGGTAATTTTTAGCTTCTAACAACCAACGTGAGTGGAGAAAAATAAATTGAAGGCGATCGGTTGGAACAGAAATTCCAAAACGAGAATTGACCTAAAAAGGAAAAATAATTTAAAAAATTTTAAAAAACAACAAAATGATCAAAACCAAAAGAAAAACCTTTTCAAGAATTTGTTGAGGTGTTCTATCAATATCACCAGTATAAATAATAAAATTCAGGTCAGGAAAGCTAAAATGAAATAATAATTTTTCAATTTAATTTTTTTCAGTTGAATAACGTTTTGTGTAAAAATAAATAAAAAAAATAAATTTTTTTATTTATTTTCCATAAAAATTAAATTTGCAAAACAATTTATTATAAAATTAAAAAATTCTAAAAATTACCGTTCATGCATAGCATTTAAAGCTAACCAAAGCACTCTTTCACCCCCACCACAAGCATCACAATAAGGATGGAAAAATGCAAAAGAACCAGAAATTCTTTAAGAAAATAAAAAAATTTAATTTTAAAATAATTTAAGAATTAAATAAACCTGTTCCTTCGAATGTAAAGAAAAAGTAAATAAATAGGAGTAAATAAACTAATAAATGGAATTAAAATAAGTGAAGGCATTATTTTAAATACAAATGAAAAAAAAAATTTTTTTTTTTAATTTCTTAAAAAATTTTGATTAAAAAATATTTAAATTAGACATATTACAAATAAATATTTAATTAAGTTATTTTATTAACTTACAAATTTAATAATTTATTTAAATTAACCTTCAATTTATTCATTTAAAAATTTAAAAAAAAATTATTTCCATATTCTGTAAGGGACGAAAAACATTAGGTAATTAAATTTAAAAATTTTAAATTAATAAAAGAGTTTCTCATTAACAAGAAAATCTTTGAATGATTAAGTAAATTTAATTGAGGAAGGGTTTTATATATGTTTATGGAAGAAATACTTGAAAGAAATACTTTGAAAAAGAAATACTTTAGGAATAAAATGTTTGGATATTTAAAAATACATAATATCTCTCAGTAAATTAAACAGAAAAGGCAGCAAACTAATTAAGACAAATGATAAATTTAATTTTTTAAATAATTTTCATAATTTTTGGTAAATATTCCCTATCTTGTAGATTCTTCAAAAATCGTTTATCATTTGGTCTGGAAAAGAGAAAATATTTTTTAAAAATCCCAAAATCAAAATTTTCTGTCAACTAAAAAAAATTTTCTTTCCTTTTTTTAGGTTATTAAAAACCCCCATATTTAAAACCCCAATAAAAATATTTAAAAAACAAAAAAAAACCCCACAAAGAAAAAGATAAAATACTTCAGTTTTTTAAATAAAAATTCTTTACAAAAAAAAACAAAAAGAAATTAATCTTTGAATAAATAAAATGTCTTGTATTATCAGTAAGCTAAAACATTATAAGAGCACAAAAAAAATGTTAAAAAACAACAAAAATTATTTGTCTCCATTTAATTATTTATGAATCTAAAAAATATATTTTTAAAAGGTAAAAACAAATTTAAAAAATTTTTTTAGACAATTTTATGACTCATAAACAGAAAATGGAAATAAAAAGGGTAAAAATCCTCAACATTAACCATAACATGTTATAATTTTATTTTTATTTGTTGAGGTGTTATGGACGGATATAATTATTATTTCAAGTCAAAAGCGCGTTACACGAAAAAAAGCGTTAAAAGGGGAGAGAAAAATGTTTTTAAATTATGGTTTTTTAAAATTCATTTTTTGTTTGTTGAAATGTTGTTTTTTATTTGATATGTTTTTTTCACTTATTTTGTGATGCTTCAACTCGCCGACGTAAGTCAACCAATTCTCCATCCATTTCAGAAAAACGGCGATTGCATTCCTCAGCAAAACGATCAAAATCAACACGAGAAACCCATTGAGAAGTAGAAGGCTGTAAATGAGATAAAGATATTCCTCCACCTGTTGTTCGTTCAGTAATGTTGGAAATGACAGATTCTGGTGATGAAGATAAAGGAATTGTTGGTATTTCTTTTGTTGATGATATTGTGGTTGTGTTGAGTGAAGGAACGAGAGAAATTGAAGGAACCTAAAAAAATTTTAAAATTTTTTAATAATTAAGAGAAGTGTTTGAATAAATATTTAAACACACATGGCTTGTAATTAAAGTAGTTTTTGGTTGTTGAAAACCAATTCTTTCTCCAAGTGGTATATAACGATGTTGAGATTGGCTAGTTTCTTCTCCAACTTAAAAAGAAACGATTATTATTTAATTAAAAATTAAAATATTAAATTTTTATTTAAAAATTATAATCATTACGACTAGCTGAAAAAACACTTGTAGTTTTATTATTTCCTCCTGTTGCTGTTATAGGACTTGAAGTTGAAGATTGGGTTGTTTTAGTAGTTGTGGTAGATGTTGGTGAAGACATTTCTAATATTGCTGTATCGTTGTTATTATTGAATGAATCTCTTGTATTTGCAGCTAATAATGCAGCAGAATTCTTAAAATAAAAATTAAATAAAAAGAATTTTAAATTAATTTTTTTTTAAAGAATAGAAAAATGCTGCAAAAATAAAAAAACAAATACTCAAAGAATTAAACTGATCTAAAAAGTCGATAAGTTTAAGAAAATTGCGAACACATTTTTTAAACTATATAACGACGTTCAGATGAAAGAAAAATGAAGAAATAAAATATAAAACAATTAATTTATGACTCATTCGTATTTTGTTGCGCATTTAAATTAAAAAAAAAAGGAATTTTGTTTTAAAGAATAGTTGCGATTTTTAGTATAATTTATAGAAGCTAGGAATAAAAATTAATAACTAAACGGAAACCCCGAAGTTCCTAAGTAAAGGTTTATGGAACTATGGAGAACTAAACAAGGATAATAAAAATTTTAAAAACTCCTCACCACTTTAGAAGGTGGACGTTTATTCGACGGTGCAATTTTTGTTCTTGCAGTCACAATTGAAGAAGATGACAATTTATTATTATTATTTTGTTGTTTATTTGTCAAATTATTATCAAAATCAGTCATTTTTGGTTCAACATTTGCCGAAGGTTCTAATTTTCCTCCACTAATAATTGTTGAATTACGAGAGCCTGGTTGTTGTAAAGGTAATTTTCCTCCAGGGAATAATATTCTTTGCATTCCAGCAATCATTGAATGACGATTTCCAGGCGTATTAGAAGAGATTATATTTTGTGTTGTAACATTTGTTGGACTAATATTATTATTATTTTCTGCGTCATTTGAAAGTGAAATGGCAGAAGTTGTCATTAATTTATCTGTGGCTGAATCTGTTGGTGTTTTGGCTTCAGATGACATATTTGGTTGTTTTATTGTTGAATCTGGGAAAAAAATTATTTTGTATTAATTAAACGTTTTTTTAGATTCTGATTGATAATTAGTCAAAAATACAATCTCTATTTTTGGGTTATCTCTTTAAAAGAGAAAACTTAAACATGGCCGAAAAAACAAATATATTTTTGTAAATAATATACATCTAAATGATAAGGAAATGAAGTAGAAAAAGTAATTAAAGATAGACCCAAAAATATAAATAAACAAATATGCAGTTATAATTTATAAAAAATTTAAATATGGATTGGTTTTGATCAGTGGATTAAATTTTTCCTTTACTTAGGTTCCTTACTTAATTTTTCCTTTACTTAATCAAATTATCTTTAATAAATAAATACCTCCAAATAAAGAGTCACGAACAAAAGCCACAGGCTGAGGATGTCCATGTGTCGCAGCAGTAAATTTTTGTGGTTTTGCAGGAAGAGAAGGCGGTTGATGTGAAACTTGTGAAGAACTTTGTATGTTATTTTGAGACTCAGAAGGCAAGAATTTAACAAAATTATCAGGGAACAATCCTCTGCGGCCATCAGGAGCTTCAGCGATAAACCAGCCTTCGTCTTCGCATTGACGATTTATGACGGTGACAAGAGACCCTTCTGGTAGACTGAGTTCATCGGGTGCAGCAGCATCATATTTATACAGAACTTTAGCCATCTCTAAATATAGATAATCTAAAATGTTCTCTAAACTTCAAAATGTTCTTTAACCTTTTTCAACTGAAGGCGCAAAGGAATGAGAATTTGAAGAATTTTCCGTCATCACCGTCGAAGTAACTCTACGTGCACAAATTTCTCCTGTTCGGCTACCAATTGTACCTCCCCTGAGAAGCCTTGAAGGCAAAACATTGCCAGTATGTAAAACGCCCGGACTTGTTGTTGTTCCAGTTGTGGCACCATTGCCCAAAGACGAAAAATTGCTTCCAATACCTCCAATCAAAGTAGGTTTTGGTGCAGAAGAGGAAAGTTGATGGGCGCTAACACCGCTAATTAATGTGGAATGGGAATTCTCTTGATGCGATTTGTCTGAAAATAATTTAATTTTAAATAATTTCAAATTTTTTTTCAAAAATAAAAAGGAAAATTGTTAACCATGTGAAGAATCAACAGATCGTGGGAATGTAGATGAAGGGCTGCTCAAAACGGCTGAAAATTTTAAAATAATAATTTTCAGAACAAAAAATTCAAAAAAAAATTTGTATACGAGGAATCTGTTTTGAAGGTGTTGTAGAGGAAGTAGAGACAAAATTAGTCGGATACATTCCAACAAGTCCTTTCCTTGCAGGATTATTCGGAGAATTAATAATCTCGCCACGAGCCCAGCCATCTTCTGTATGGGCCAAAACGGCTAACTCATCACCTTCTTTCAAATCCAATTCGTCTGGTTGTTGTGCAGCATAAGAAAAACGAACGACTGCAGTTTCTGTTGTTTGAAAGGGAAGACCAAATGCAGACGAAGTTGAATTCATTGCTGAGAAACATTTTTTAAAATAAACCTTTAAAATATTTGTAAAAACCTCTACTTCTCAATGGAACGTTTTCAGATTTTGTCAAAACCGTCGTAGGATTCCCTAGACCAGAACCATAATCTTTGCTTAATCTGTCAACAATACGCGCAACATTTCCTTTTTCACACTTGAAAAAATTATTTAATGCTTTTAATTATAAAAGAAAATAAAGAAACCGGTTTTTGTTCACTGCTCATTTTGCGGACAATTGTTTATATTAAATTTTCCAAAATCTTTCAGAATTTAATTGTTATTTTCTATTTAATATTTGTTATACTATGTTAAAATCTGGAAAATATTATTATCTATTTAATTGAAAAATAAAAACGATTTTCTATTAAATTTGTAAACAAAATAACGTTCTCGTTAATAGAAAAATTAATTTAACAAAAAAGCACGATCTTTTAAATTTTTATCAAAACCCAAGCCTATAGAATTCACAAACATTTATTTTAAAATCAAAAAAAGCGATTCCCTAAATGTTTTTAACAATACAATTTTAAAAATTCACAAAAGTGGCCACCTTGTGAAAAGGGAGGGAGTGATTACTCAGCAGAGAAAAATAATACATAAACAACGCAAGAACATTTTGCATTGCAAAAAATACGCTTTTTAAAGAAATATGAGTCATAAAAAGATTAACAAAAAGGTTCAGAAGCGTCATCGAATTAATTTTAGAAATTGTCCTTATATTTTTGAAAAATAAAATTTTGGCAAAATGATTTTTGTCGAAAAAAAATCTTAATCGAAATTCTTTAGAGTTTTAAAAAAAATTTAGAAATTAAGAAAAAATTTTGCTCATATACACTACTTATTAAAAATACGGTTGTAAAGAACCATAGAATTTTGAAAATCGGAACCTGGGCAAGGTTAAATTGTTAAATCGGAAATTTAGATTAAGATCTTGTTCAGATAGATCTGGGACAAAATGTCACCTCTTCTCAATTCACATTTTTCTCTCTTAGGTTCTGCCATCTATAAGTTTTTTTGTTTTTAATCGATTAACATTAAACTTTGATGCGCGGGGGATTAAAAGGCAAAAGAGATTCATCAACGCGGTCTGCTGACACATAGACAAACATAAAAGCTATTTAATTAGTAAAATGTTAGGTAATGATTGCACAACTCTTCAAAATTACTCTTTCATTTTAATTTAATTAACAAATACTAAATAATCTTTTTTTTTTAATAAAATTCTTTTAGATAAAAATAAATTTAAAAATGTCAGCCGCTAATGGAACTGCTATTCGACAGAATTTTTCTGCTGATTGTGAGGCAGCAATTAACAAACAAATAAATATTGAGCTTTATGCTAGTTATGTTTATTTGAGCATGGTTTGGAATTTTGAAAATAATTTTTAATAAATTCTTTTTCAATTTTAAGAGCTTTCATTTTGATCGCTCAGACGTTGCTTTGCCTAATTTGGCCAAATGGTTTCGAAAGCAGTCTGATGAGGAGCGTGGACATGCTACTACTTTGATGGCTTATCAGGTTTCTGATTGATATATTTTTATTATTTTGAAGACTACGAAATTCTTTTCTATTAAGAGGGCCGCCCTAGATAATTTCTTTTCGACTTCGATTTTTTTCTTTTAGAACACTCGTGGTGGACGCGTTATTCTTCAGAATGTTCAGGTAAATCATTTTAACATTATCTTTCTCAAAAATTATTTTTATTTAGAAGCCAGAGAAGGACGATTGGGGCTCTGCACTTGAAGCTTTTGAAGCAGCTTTGGCTCTTGAAAAGTTCAATAACCAAGCTTTGCTTGAACTTCATAGTCTTTCTTCGCAAAATAATGATCCACAGGTTCTTTTTTAGTGTTTTCAATAAAGATTTCTAATTTTATTTTTTTAGATGTGTGACTTTCTCGAAGACAAGTATTTGCGTGAACAAGTGGAGTCTATTGAAGAGATTGGGTTTGCCATTTTTATTTTTCCAAAAAATTTTCTTCAACATTCTTTTAAAAGAATTCAAATTTTATTTTTCTTTTTTAAAACTATTTCTTTAGCAAAATTATTTCTAGCAAGATCATCACCAATTTGAAGCGTGTTGGAAATGGTCTGGGAGAATTTATATTTGACAAGGAATTTGATTCTTAAATGGGGCAGAATGGCATAATTAAATTAAAAGAAAGGCAGCGTAATTAAGAAGTTATTTAATTAAAATAATTGAGGGAACGTAAATATATTAATTTTCCTCTTTAAAATTCCCAATTTTTTTTTGACTTTCCTATGGAAAATAGGTAATTAATTTTGCATTTTTACATTCTGGCAAGTTTTATATAATTTTTATTTTTCGGCATTTGTTTCTTTAAATTTTTTTTCGAATGACGAAACTTAAAATAAATAATCTTATTAAGGAATTTATTTTCTTTTAAATATTGACCAAAAAATTATTTTCATTTATTTTCTCAAATGCCTAAAATTTTAAGGATTTCTCCATCAAATATACTTCCTAATCCCAATGCATATTCGTAGCATTATATTATTTTTTATTTTAACCGAATAAAAATTAAAATATTCTTTTCCTTTTTTAAAATAAGAATTTAATTATATTCTTGAAATTTTATTTATTAAAAAAGGTTATTAATGCCGAGTAATTTTAATATTTTTTGTATGCTTGAAGATGGTGTCAAACAGTGATCGACAATTGTGTGTTGCTTTTGATGAGGTTTGTCTTTAAACTTTTGGTACCTTTCTCTTAGTTCGTATGACTTTAGGACTTGGGTTGTTACCGAAATTGGTCTAGAATATTTTTAGGTGTTTTGGGCCGAAAATTGCTATCGCCTTGTGCTTTATTGTTAGGCCTTCCTTTATTTTCCCACTAAGTTATTCCCGGTCTCCTATAATTTTAATAATTTTCTTTTTCCATTAACAGAGTCCCCCATCGATGGTACGCAATGTTTGTATTATAGCACATGTAGACCATGGAAAGACAACTTTGGCTGATTATTTAGTTTCTGCTAATGGAATTATTTCTGGTATATTTTACTAAAACCTTTTAAAATATATTTTTTTAATTTTCTAGCTCGCTTAGCCGGTAAACTCCGTTACATGGATAGCCGAGAGGATGAACAAATACGAGGGATTACAATGAAATCAAGTGCTATTACTCTTTATTATGAGCCTTTATTGATAAATTTAATTGACAGGTTCTTTGAAATTAAAAATTTTTAATAAAAATTATTTTCAGCCCTGGCCATGTTGATTTTTGCACCGAAGTTAATTCTGCTGTAAATTTAGCTGATGTTGCCATTCTTCTCGTTGACGTGGTTTGTAAAGAAAAAATGAACAATTTAATATTATTTTTTAATTTTAAAGGTGGAAGGTGTTTGTGCTCAAACTGAATCACTTATACGTTTAGCATTAATCAAAAAATTGGATATAATTCTTGTGCTTAACAAAATTGACAGGTTTTAGAAGATCTTGATGATTTATTTTAAACCATTTATTTTTATCTGTTTTTAAGATTAATCGTTGAACTTCGAATGTCTGAAACAGAAGCACACAAACATTTACAGAGACTTATTGAATTTATGAATGCATGTCTTTCAAAAGCTATTCAAGGCCAATTATTTGAAGAAGATTGGAAAATATTTGATCAGGTACTGAAATTATTCTTACATGTTAGAAATTCTTCAAAAAATTCTTTAAAGTGTGATTAATTTTTAAGTTTTAGTTGGAAGCCAGAATGCATTTTAATCCATCAAAAGGAAACGTTTTATTCGCTTCGGCACTTTATGGCTATGCTTTTGCAATCGAAGATTTTGCCGAATTATGGGCTAAACGTTTAGTTGCTAGACAAACATGGCAATCAGATGAGACGAATAAAAATAGGAGAACAGACGTTAAGGTTTTTGATAATTATTTAAAAAATAAATTTAAAGTAAATATTTTTGAGGGGGAAATATCAGAATTGAGAACTCAATTAGCTCAACATTTGTTCTCTAGAGATCATTATTTTTCAACTAAAACAAACAAAATTTGTTCTGATGCTGAACAAAAGGATAAGAAAACTATGTTTGGTGAGTGTTATGAATATTCTAAAAAATTTATGAAAATTATTGTTAGAGCAATTTGTACTTGAACCTCTCTGGGAAGTTCATAAATGTGCACTTTTGGACAAAACAGTGGATAAATTGAGTCAAATTGCTTCAAAGTTGTCTTTACCTGCTTTGAAGTGTAAAAAAGGAGATGAGGTTTTTATTTAATTTAAATAAACATTAAAAAATATTTTTAAAGGCTTTCCCTGAATTAATGCGTAATTGGCTTCCATTGAGTTCTGCAATTGTTCGCGCTTGTGCTAGGAGTTGTTCTGCGCAAAATGCTTATCAATTAAGTCAAAAAGAATCAGAAGGCTCAGATTGGAATAGAGTTCGAGATTTATTTGTTCAAAATGATGGCGATGTTGGCACTTTAGTTGGTGATTATTTTTATTAATTTAAGTTTATTTGGTTTTTTTTTAACATTTTTTATTCTTATTTTATTCTTAAATAATTTTTCTTTTCTAGATAAAAACCAATTATCTACTCCTTTGCCATTTACCGCTGATTGTCTATGCAAATGTGATCCAAAAGGCCCATTAATGATAGGCTTTGTTGCCAAAGCTTTTACCGCATCCGATCAAGTTCAGATTCAACGTCGTATTTCTCTTTGCCGTGTAATGTGTGGAACTTTAAGAAAAGGTATTTAAATTGAATAAAATATTTAAATTCTTTAATTTTAACAGGAGATCAAATTTTTGTCTACAAGTCTTTACAAAATACTAAAAACACTCAAAATGCACAATTATTACCACAACCTCAACATATTTTAGAAGAAAATGATTATTGGCGTAAATTCACAATTACTGGTTTATTTATTTTATTTGGTCGTGATCTTCTTGAAGTTGAACGTATTACTTGTGGTCGTATTTGTGGGGTTGAAGTGAATGGGGGAGAATGGATTGGAGGTAATTTTTCTTTAATTTTTTAAATAATTCTTTAAATAATTTTTAAAGGTTCTCTGCTTAGCAATCGCCAACTTTCTCCTTCAGAAACTCCTCACATGGAGGGAGCTAAACTTGGAAAATTTGCTGATCCAATTGTTAGAGTTACGATAAAACCAGCTATATCTGGACCAACTGAATTTGCTGAATTACGTGCTGCTCTTCGGCAATTGGCTGTTTTAGACTCTGCAGTTAGTATTATGGAACAAAAAGAGAACGAATTTTTGATGTTAACTGCTGGAGAGGTTCATCTACAAAAATGTATTGAGGTATGAATTTTGAGGAATAAACTTTAAATTTGTATTTTTTAAACATTTTAAGGATCTTAACTCACTTGGTCAGACAGATTTGGTTGTCTCTGAACCAATTGTTCCATTTCTTGAAACTTTGGTTGTTCCAGATCAGCGGCTGTCACATGCAAAAATACTCACTGACCACCTAACTGTAAATTAATTAAATAATTTTTCTAAATTTTTATATAATTAAAGGAATGTTTTCTGCCTCAATTTGGACTAAGGATACGTTTTCGAGCAGTTCCCTTAACTGGACAGGAGCCAGAAACTAATACACTTTTTGAATTGTTGGAACGTAATGCTCAATTAATTGATTCTTTTAGAGAAGGTTTTAATTACTTTTGTTTCAAGGTGTATTTTTAAATTTTAAGGCATTTTAAATGCTCAACATCGCTCTAAAATTGAATCCTTCCGTTCAGAATTAGCAGAACAAGCAAGTATTAGCCTTCCTAAACTTCGTGGCTCTTGGTGGGCAAAAAAGCCTTCTATACAAATTCAACGTCTTTTTAATGAAAATATTCTTTCTTTTGGGCCAACAAAAGCTCGATTAAACATTCTTTTCAATAACAATGCTTTACCTTTTTATAATAATGAAGATATTGAAAGAAATGATAAAATGAATAAAGATTCTGAACATAAGGAAAAACAAAATGTTTCTGTTTGGGAAGGTTTGTTTAGAAAATAATTTTGTAAATTAATTTAACTTTTTATTGTGATTATAAATTTTCAGCAAATCTCAGCCCGTTGGAACAATCCTTAGTTGGAGGTTTTCATATTGCAATGGCTCAAGGCCCTCTCTGTGATGAACCTATGCAAGCAGTTGGTATTATAATTGAAGATTGGAGATTAGAAAATAAAAATGAAAGAAATAATGAATTAGGAAATAATGAAAATGAAGAAGGAACGAAGATTTCAGTTGAAAACAATGATGAAAGAATAATTGGTATTGAAGGAACATCAACAGAAAATATAAAAGAATTAAATAAAGAAAATGATAATTTAACAATAAATTGTGATATTCCAAGTACTTCAAAAATTAACGAAGAGAAAAGTGAAAGAATAAAAAAACAGCATAAACAACTTTATATGAATGCACAATTACATGGACAATTAATTTCTGCTATGAGACAGGTTTTTTTAAATTAATTTTTAAAAATAATTTTTTTCCTTTAAAGACATGTAAAGCTTCACTTAAAAAACATGTTGGTGCATTAAGATTACTTGCAGCAATGTACGAATGTAGAGTACAAACACCTGAACAAATGTTGGGTAAAGTTCAAGCTGTACTTTCAAATAAAAGGGCAAAGGTAAAATAAAAATAAATTAAAGATTTTTATTTATATTTTTATTTTAAAGGTTTACAGTGAAGAAATTAATGAAATTAGTGGACTTTTTGAGATTAGTGCTCATTTACCAGTTATAGAAAGTTTTTCGTTTTGTGATCAATTACGTAAAAGAAGTAGTGGAAAAGCTTCAGCACAATTAGAATTTTCTGGTTGGGAATTAATTGATGAAGATCCGTTTTGGGAACCTAGTACGGAGGAAGAGGTTGGAAAATAGTTTTTTAAATAATTTTTAAAATTACAATCGGGCAGTTTAAATGAACTTTTTTGACATTACTGTCGTTATTTTCAGACCTCTATTTTGTAAACACGATATAGACTATGTGAAAGACCACTCTTTTTTGGATGATTTTGGGTGTTCTGGGATATAAGAAAATAATTTTATTTCTGTATTGTTTAATAAAATATTTAAATTTAAAGATGGAAGAATTTGGCCGTCCAAGTGTGCAAGCACAAAACCAAGCAAGACAATATATGGACGCTGTGCGTCGTAGAAAAGGTCTTCCAACAGAAGATGTTATTGTTGTTTGTGCAGAAAAACAAAGAAATTTAAAAAGAAATAAATAAAAAAATATATTAACATTTATTGTTGTTAAATTAAAATAAGAAAATCCAAAAAAATATTTTTAATGCAAAAATAATTGAGCAATTAATTCACTTGTTTTCATTTGTTTACAACTACTTTCACGATTTTTTAATGATTTAGTACATGAATAACCATACGGACAGCATGTACGATCAGAGCAACAATTTGCCTTAAAAATTAATAAATTACCAATTCCAAGTCTCTCCCTATCCAATAGAGAGAAAATTCCCCAATATTCTTGTTGGCTTTTTTTAGTAAACTTTAATTATTGGATAACTTAGATTTTCATATATTAACTTAATAAATAAATTAAATCCCTTACCTTACTCAATGGGCAACAATCATAACCAATTAGTTCATTATTTTCATAACGTGGGCAGCAAGTATCACTTTTTGAAGTGCATATTGAACTATCTGGACAAAATAATGGAATTGGAGAAAGCGAAGGGTACTGAAAAAAATTTTTATTTAAATATTTTTTTACATCAAAAAACACCTCTGAGGTTTCTGATGTTAAAATAGGTGTTTGCTCTCTTTCTTCTTGACTTTCATAATAATTTATTTTTTTATTTTCAACAGAAATACATTTATTATCTGTACACTCATATCCTTTAGGGCAACATTTATTTGAATATTTACAACAATTTCCATCTTTATAAGGACAACAACTGATTACTTTAGAATTTCCATCAAATGGTTTAGGTAGATGATGACAACTATGAAAATAATTATTTTTTAATTTATTTTTAATAAAACCATTTTTTAAGGACAGGACAAACGCTTAATTCTTTTGTTATAAGATAAAAACCACATAATTGTACAGAAGGTTTCATTGTTTGCGCTTTAACTTTCCTCAAATTTTTTCTTTTTGAATGCTGTTTTTTGTGTTGAATTGAAAGTTGCTAATAAATGAAAATTTTTACAAATTTATTTAATTTTACCGGAAATTCTTTAATTTCTGTTTCTCTAAAAAATTGTGGCACTAAACATCTTGCTTCACTTATATCACATTCCGTCCCATGAGGACAACAATGCAAATGATCTGAACAACAAACAGCCTTTTCTGCTGGGCAACAGCCGTACTTTAAAAGGAAATTATTTTATAAAAATTTAATTTTATTAAATTGCCTGAACATTCCAAAATTGTTTACGATTAATGGGGCAACAAGTATGATGTGCTGGACAAGAATGTTTTCCATCTGGACATATTACTTCTTGCTAAATAATATAGTAGAGAATTACTTGAAAGAAATAAAGAATAAAAAATGAGACTCTAGCATGCAAAAGAAAAGAGAAAATGAGTAAAAAGCGGAGAAAATTTACACATTGGAGTATCTATTTTTTAATTACATTTTGATTTTTTGATATTTTGCTGTGAATATGTGTTGAAGGAACTTTACGACTTAAAGGTTGTGAAGTGATAATTCCATCTTCATCTGTGTGCTTAAAAAGCATTTTTTAAATTATTTAAAATTATTTTTAAAAATAGACTAACCAAACATAATTGATGTTCAACATCACATCTATTATTTTCTGGGCAACAATGTAGATGGTCTGAACAACAAACAGCTTTAGGTAATGGACAACAACTTTTAGGAAAATAAAAATAAATAAAATAAAATATTTTCCTTTAAATTACCCAAAAACACCACTATCTAAAGTACAACAAGTTGTACCACCTGGACATTTTGATTGAAGGTCGGGACAAATAACTTCTTCATCCGCCCGTGAAGAACAAATCAAAATAAATATTAAATAAAGAGAAAATAAATAAAATAAATTAATTATTTTCATTTTATTTTAAATTTATTTTCTAAAAATTAAGAAATTATTTTAAAAAATAAAGAAATTCCTCAACTAATAGTAGAGTTTAAAAAAATGTATGTCTTCATGTTTTGACTCCCGACGCACGACCCTAATTAAACATAAACCTTACCCTCAACATCATTTGCCTTAATTTTTTAGTTTTTTATTTTACTCAAGGCGTAAATAAAAAATAAATTAATAATTAATCAAAAAATATTTTCTGGGCCATTTAATTAATACAGCAATATTTATACAAATACAACTATTTTTATGAACATGACATTTATTTAAATAAATTTATTTCTTATCTATTTTTACCTAATAATTTTGTTATTTTATCAGTAAAGGTATGTGACAAAAAATGTTATGAGAGAATATTTAAAAAATTAACCCAAAGGATCAAAAAACTGTAGACTTCTTTTATTTGCAATTTTCGAATTTAGAATTTAAAAAATATTTATTTTTATAAAAAAAAATCAAAAATATTTTTTATTCATTTCTTCATTTTTAAATTCATTTAAGCATACAAATGTGGAGCTTTAATTACAATAAACACAACACAACTAAGCAAAAACATTGTAAATGTTAAAAAACCTTTAAAAATAAAATATTTAAAAAATAATTTATAATAAGTTTACAAATTCTGTCAACAACCATTGCAGCAAACATCCAATCTTCATGTATTTCGTTCATAAATTCCTATTAAAAATTAATTATAAGAAATACACTTCCGGAAAGTTTTATATATTTTTGTATTTCCGGAAAAGTAAAGTTCTTTTCCGATATGTAGTTATATATTTTCCGGAAAATTATTTAATTATTTCCGGAAAAGTAAAGTTTTATATTCTTCCGAAAGTTTTGATAAAAACATTACTTTAAAACTTTTTAAGTTTATTTTACATAAACTTAAAAGAAAATAAAAATATTAATTTACTTCTTTCTGTATTTTTGAACACAAAAAGCGAACATGTCCAAGTAATGTGCTGAATTGCTCTTCACTCAAGTGAATTAATTTATTTTTAACTCCATCTCTTTTTGGGGAAGTTTTCTTTTCGTCATAAGATTTGTATTGCTTTTGAGGAAAAATAAAAAATTTAATTTTTAAAATATTTTATATTTCTTTACTTTATTATCTGCAGGTGTAAAAATAGGTGAAGGAGGTTCTATTGTCAAAATAGCATTGTTAATATTATTATTTGAATTGTCAAAACAATGACCAAGAGCAGAAAACTTTAAAAATATTTTTTAATTTTAATTAAGCCTTCCCCAATATTTTTTTCTATTTTCCCAACCCCAATTTCCGAAACGTTCCACCCCACTTTTACTTGAGAGGAATTAAATTCTGAAGAATTTGTTTGATTATTAAATAAAGATAATTTTCTATTTTGTTGTTGTTGTTGGGGAATTAAAAGAGAATTTGTTTTTGTTGTTTGTTGATTTGCTGCTGCCATTCTTTTACAAAAGCGACGTTGATTTCCTAAAAGTTTTTAATAAATCTAATGAACTCTAAAGTTGTATATATTATTTTCCGGAAATTGTAGTTTTACATATATATTCTTCGGGAAACCTGAATATAGTTTCCGGAATGTTTTATAAAATTTCCGGAAATATATTGTATTTCTATAAAGTTTCCGGAAAGTTTATTTTACAACCGGAAATTGTTATATGTATTCTTTTGTAAAGTTTTATATTCTTCCGGAAACCTGAATATTGTTACCGGATTGTTATACAGTAGTTTCCGGAATGATGTTTCTATACCCGTTTCCGGATCAGAAAATGTCTACAGTTTTAAAAAATAAATAAAGACTTGTTGGAAAAGGAGAGGAATGTTCTTCAATACGTAAAAGAGTTGTTCCAACACAACTTGTCTTTCTTTGATTTTCTTCTTTCTTTCCTTCACATTCTTTATAACAATAACCATTTAATTGTTGCCAATAATTTGGAGGTGTAAATAATTTATTATCAAATTCAAAATTATTTTTATTTTGAGATAAATACAAATCATCTAAATTTGTTGTTTTAGTTGATTTGCTTTAAAATTAAGAATATTTTAGTTTTTTTTTGTAATTATTTATAAATTGGATTATTATAATTCTTTAAAAAATTGAATAAATAATAGCAAGTTTATATACTTCCGGAAAGTTTCATATTAAATATTCCGGTTAGTTGTATTAATAAGTAATACAGTTCCGGAAATTAAATATAGTAATAGAAAGTTTTATACATTTCCGGAAAGTTTTGTATCATTTGTAAATTAATATTTACCGAGAATATCTCTATTTTTAAGTAGTAATACATGTTTATTAAATTATTTATTTACCATTCATTATTATTAATTTCACCAACAATATCTTTTAATAATTTTTCTCCAGTTCCACCGGAAAGTTTTACACGAGGTGGTCTTTGCATACAAAGCAACCAAGGAAGCCATTCAAGTAAAATAATTCTCATCTAATTTTAAAGAATAAAAATTTATTTAAAAATATTTTTACAAAAAAAGGCATAGGAAAATAAGAATCAGCTTTTCTATGATGAAAATTGAGAACTATAACTGTACAAATAACAGAAGCACCAACTTCAAACATGACACAAGTGAAGAATACTTCTATAAAAAATATTTAATTTTTTAATAATTTTTTTTTCAAGAATAAAAACAATAATTTTAAGTTTGAAATTTAAATCTTTATTTTTTAAAATTGATAAAGTTGGTGGATACTGTAGGTGATTAAAGTGCCTCTTAAATGCATTAGTCTCTGTTAAATCATTTAATTAGTTTCTACTTTATTTTTTAAATTTATTTTTATCAAAATTCCATTATAAACCAATTAAAGGAAGTGTGTCAGAAGTTTGTGGCATAGTCTCAGCTACCATTAACATAAAAACACATAAAGACATAAATATAGTTACACATAAATTAAGTTTTTCTCCAGAATCTGGTGGTAAAGAAAAACCGAGAAGTGCTAGAGAAGAAATTAGAAGAGAAGGTAAAACCAAATTAACACCTTAAATAAATTAATTGGTCAATTTAAATTAAAAAACAATTAATTTTTGAAAATTATTTGAAGAATTGTTATTTAATTATTTGAAAATGACATTTTAAATAATTTGCCCGTCTGGACATTTTGAAAATAGACACAGTTTAGGTTAATCGTTATTTTACCCCAATTGGACATTTTCTCAAATTACTAAGCAGCTTCCATACAATTAGAGAAATAATAAAGAAAGAGTGTGTGTATATTATTCTTCATCTCTTTCACGTTTCTTTTATGTTTTTCATTTATTTTATGTCTCACATAAAATTTATCAATTATTTTTTCTTTTATCTTTGCCCTTTGTAAATTTCTTCGGTTTAAATACCCAAGTTTGAGGTAAACATTAACTTCAAGCTCTCGAAAGAGTGGCGGCTTGGGATAAATTTTGGAATTGCTCTGCCTTTGGCGGGGATTAAAATCTTTTTAATGTAAGAATAGTTTGTTTTGTTGTTTTTTTTATTTTGATTTTATTTTTTGTTTTATTTTATTGTATGTGTAAGTGAATTAATTTGATTAATTGTGTTTATGTATTTTATGCCAAAAATGGAAAAAGAGGAGAGTTTTTCCGCCAGCTTTTTTTCCGCCAGCTTTTTTAAGCAAAATTGCGTGTTTACATAAACTCGTTCTGCAGCTTTTTTTGTGCCAGCGTAAAAAATTCTTATTCAAAACCATTTGAATTTTTTGGCGGAAAGTTTTGGCAGAAAAAATTTTAAAAAGTTTGTTGAACTATTTCTCGGTCAATTCTGATCCGATTCTCAAAATTTAAAAAGATTCTGAAAGCTCAACTTCTCCTCTATTGTTTATTATAAAGTTTATATTTTTAAAATTATCATTTTATTTTCAAATTTTATTTTTTTATTTTCAAAATAAGGTTTAATTAATTTAAATCATTTTATCGTGCG